>JAPYZA010006928.1:0-18118 GCA_030522685.1 Eupelmus azureus
AACGTGGAAATGTAAGAAAGTAAGGACGAGGCGTCACTGACTGTGTCGTATACTCTGGCTTTAATTGCAACGGGATTCGGTAAGGAATTAGTTATGTACACGGAATTCGTCCCGTGGGACATTAATTTTTTCCCCTGACCCTTTACATGCTTTTTCGTGTCGCGTCCTATTTAGCCTGTGTTACGGCCCCGGAATTTATTACGCTTGGTAATTACGATATCCAGGCGTATGATGAATCGATCGCTTAATCTTCATCGACTCCAGCCACGCGAGATTCTCACGCGAGATATGAACCATTTTGGCCGCGATCGCGATTAGACGATTTTTCATTGTTTATGCGTGTGCGCAGGTGGATCGTTTGGATTTTTTTTATTAATTCTGTAGTCACGATTTGAATGTGAATGTTTTTGCGTGATAGTAATCGTATAGAATGTTTGATAAATGATAAGTTTATAGTTGAGTTTGGTATTAGTCACTCTGACGTAAATTGAAACACACTGGTTTTTAATGGACAGAAACACAGCGTGACAGTCAATTCGAAGCAGAAATTGATATACAAAACGAATTCCATTTTTAAAATTCGATTATTTATTTACACTTACTCCTCCAATTGTTTCCCCGGCAGAAGATCAAACGTACTAGCATTCGCAATTTCGCAATCATCGCCAATCCGATCGATCGAGTTTCCCTCATACATACACACATACCGATCTTTTCCCACCCTTCAATCAGCACTATTTCCGCAGGCTACACTCGCGCGCGAAGTATACACGTGTACACTTTGCGCAATCTCNCTCTCAAAGGAAAATCCACCGGTAGCCAATCGCGGTGATTACGTGAAAGTATACGCTCGCGATTAGAGCTCGGCGTTCTCTTCATAGTTTCTGCAATTGACCGCAAGTGCGTTTTATTACCGTACTGGGATAAGTACACCCGTCGCGACTTTTTATTATTCAAGACCACAGCGTATTCTATAATCGATAGACTCTCCCTATTATTATTTCCTAGTTCGTGCTTAACCGTGAAAGGCTAAACGATCATCCTACTTTTATTACCCCAGCCTTCGATCCATCCCACCCATCCCCGGTCATCTAACGTCCAAAAACGATAACATCCTCATTCCCTCACCGGCCACACCCAGCAGCGCCTCGGCTCAAATTAATTTACGACTGTACACCTCCCACTCTGCCTCGCTCCCGAAAAAAAGCCGAACAAACCGTCACGAATCTCCGGGCAATGTAGCCACGACGAGCGCTCCTTTTTCCTCTATACCAGCCCGCGCGCAGGGCCATCCAATTGTGCCGATTCGAGGCGTGACGCATTCAAAGATCGCCGTCAAGTGATTCGTCATCGTTTCGCGCGCGAGCCGCGAATGCATCTGCGAACTCGTGTATGTTAACGAAATCGCGTGGTGGGTGAGTCACTTGGCTGTGTGACGTCAGATGTTAAAGTGATGGGCAGGTGAATGGATTCTGGGCGAGGAGAAAGTTTTGATTCTCTTTGACGCTAGGGAGTATCGTTTTTTTCTGACGGTGGAGCGGTTATCGGTGCGTTTGCTCGGAACCGATTTTCACGGGATCTCTTATGTTAGATTAGATTCTTCTTCATATACGGGGGGATCTGAGGAGGAGAAGCCAAGCAGCGACTTTCTTTGTCCCGGTTATCTCCTTATCCTTATCGATCTCACGAGTGCCGGTAGCTATTTTCGTTTTCCTCGCGCTTCCGGCCGCAGCGTCAAAGCAAACATTTCAGCGACGTGTATATATAACTTCTCGATCGAGGAGCGGCTCGGAGACGTCCCCGCCTTAAAGAAAGTAATTAGCGGCGATGAAAGTGGCTTTTGCGATTGAATTTTCATTATGCCAAGTCAAGTTCAAGTGCGCTCCGCTGGTTATACATGTATGTTAATCGATGCATTGTAAAAGATGAGCGCCTGTAATTTAAAAGCCGCCTGTTTATTCATGACCGCGGGGGTATATCATTCTGTCGCTCGGCCGATGACGAGTCGCATAATTTACCGATTTGTAAATGCTTAATTGCTTGTAATGCTATTAATCAATCCTCTGTAAGCTGCCGAGATTCGATCCGGAAAGCGGAAGTAATCGCGAATCCTCGATGATTCCTTGACGGAACCGTGTATAATAACGTGCTGACGTAAAAACCGCGTATTCGCTAAAACGATTCTCGCGGTTAAAGCAATCGGACCCAACCCTCCTCTCTCTCTCAAAACGATCCATCCAGCCCTGTAATACACCTGCTCCGAATAGCAGCGTTACTCGACTAATTCCAGCCGCGTTCCCGTGTATAATCACGCCTCTCTTAACCCTTCCCTTAACCATCCGCCAACCAAAAAAACCATATAAAAAAAAGACACGCTCGAAGAAGAAGAAAGAAGAAAGGAGAAGAGAAAGAGGCAGCAAGGTGGTCCCAACGCGGTGTCCCTCTCTCTTGGCCCCCCTATTCTTTTAAGCGACGGCGGCTACCGAGCGCCAGCTGCCGATGCTGCAGGTACACGCGTCCGTCTTTTTCCGTCCGCTCTCTCCGAAAACATCTCTGTATTTTTCTTTTGCGCCCGCCTGCGGGGGCAGTTTCGAAACAATGCCGAGTAATAATAGACTTCTAATAATGGACCGAGGCGGATATGCACTTCTGCGCTTGCCGCCGCGAGTGGTCGTGTATTTACGTTAACGGTCGCTTCTTTTCGTGGAGAAGCGCGCGAGCTTTTTAATGAGACGCGCCGTTTGAAAATTTCGGTTTGAGAGGTGTTACTTTTTCGTCTGGGTTTAGAATGTCGCTTAGTTTTGTCCGTTCGTTACAAATCGGTATAGCTGGATGTTCGATAACATCACTGCTACATTTTTTTAACAGAAAAAAACCATGCAAACGCTCCCGTTCTTCCTCAAATGCTAACGATCATCCCAACAAACGAAATTTTCCGCTTTCATCAACCGCCGGCGATTTTTCCATCGGTCACTTCCCTCTCTCCTCAGAAACTGGCTCGTGCCATCTGTTGTATCGCTGGCGAATTCATTGCAGCTCGGCTTTTCGACGCTCACCTGGACCAAAGGCCAGAATGAAAGAGGCCTATGCAGACGCTGAGTGAGCATAAAGCCTCTTTTTCTCTTTAGCTTCCTGCCGACACTGGTGCCATAGTGGGCTGACTCGTGCCGGGGGCCGGTTGGTATCATTAATTTTTGCGAGAAGATGGTGGGCGAGTGATTTTTGTGAATTTAGTGTGTGCGAGTAGTTTTGGTGTTTTTTGAATATAGGTTGGGACTGGTGTGATAAGGAAGATTTATGATTGTTGGAACGAGGTTGAAAAGCGTGGAATATTTTTATGGATATTTTATTGAGGTGATTTTGAGGTCGGTTATGCGTTTCGAAGCTTATCGGAAATGTATTAATATTCGTAATTACTTTTGCTTCCATACAAGATCGGTGAATAAGTTTAATTAAAGAATTTGCGTGTACACTTGTCGTGTCTTATTTATCACTCAAGTCTGGCCCTGCCCTCGACGAATAATTACTTAACGCGAGAACTGAAAGCAACTTGAAAAGGTCCGGTCTGAAGACCGTCGTTATTATTAATAAAAGATATAAGCATTAAGAATTGCCGAAAATTTATGGTAGAAAGTATAACACTGGATTTTAATGCTTGCCTCCCAGGGACATTTCAAGATACAATAAATCCACTAATTATCAATTTATTTTCTTAATAATTATACACTTTGAATAACACCTGCCAAGATCAGAAGAAGAAAAATTACCACCTTGAAAAATGATAATTACTCATCTCTCCTTAAAAACAAAACCAACCCAGCTCTCCAAAAACCATCCCATCCTCAACGTCTCCCCTAAAAATCCTCATGTAATCCCCGAAAAAACCAAATACTCAGACACCGAATCGAAACGCGAAATCCTCGCAGCCGAAACAACAAACAGCCAGCCGCTCGCGCACGCGTGTCCAGCTCTCCCGTCTCTACCTGGCATATACTTTCTCCCCTCCCTCACCTGGACTCCACACACAGAGGGACTCGTCCTCCTTCCGGCCGGTTTTTGCGCTCACACACACATACACACATACCTCCCGTTCATCTTTCTACCCAGCGAGCTTCTCTCTCTTTCTTCTTCTCCATTCATCGCTCGCTCGTCTCGTTTTTCGCTTTTAAAGACCGGCCGATATTGTCGCCCAGCCTTTTGGGGGCTTTTCGTATGGCTCCTTTATTTCGCTTCCAGGAAAATCGGCCGAGGACATTTTTCGCCATTATATGTCGCGCGATTTTGTTCCTAGTTGGGAGGGATTATTTATGGTGACCTGAGGAGGGATGTGGCTGCGCGAGCGGCTGGCCAGATTCGAGCGGAAGATTTGGCGCGTGCTGGGGTGGTTGTGGTTCGGTTGTGAATGAGGAAAATTTTACGTTGATTTTGAGAGGGTGTTGTTTGTTGTGGAATTGGAATGGGTTGGGTTGCTGATTTTTTTGGTGCCTTTATCGTTTAGGAATAAGAAAAAAAAACGAGATTCTAGTAGTATTTACAAGCCGTGCTGTACTTGTATAATAAAAATGTTACAAAATATGCACTGTTTTTCAATTATCGCGCGAGTATGTATCCTTGAGTCATCGTATTTACAAAATAACGTACGGTTTTATTTAGTCCTCGGGAGTAAGGCTAATACAACAACGATTATGCATTTTTAATAAACAAAAACATATTTTTTCAACTCTTTCGTCTGCTTTATAAACAATAAAAATACACAAAAATAATATTTTTGATTTCACGATTTATTTCCACAACGCTCGCATTCACACATCCTAATTTTTACTACAGATAACATTTTTCCAAGTCGATCTTAAGCGCACTTATATTTCTCGGAAATTTCTTCAATGAATCTTTAACACGCTGGCAACAAACATCTTGAATGAAGAATTTACTCGGCGCTACGCTCGCCTCGTGACTCAACCTACTCTGATAAAAAGCCGATATTTATCAATATCACGGCTCGCACACCCGCGGCTTAGCCTCTTGTACTCTTTCGAAAGAAAAAATCTGAGGCCCCATCGCGATTTATCAATGAATACATCGTTTCCTTGCTGAGTGCACTGTTTTAATGCTTTGCGCTACAGTTAATGAAGTAACTATCGTTCGTCTTGTTTTATATTTAAGGAGTTTGAGAATTAAGTAAAGGTGATTTATTACTTTAAGAGGTAAGAAAATGATTATTGGAATGGATTTATTTATTGAAATAAACTAGCAATTTTCATATAGACATTGACATTGCATTAACGATTTCGGCTCGACTAAAAGAACTCAGAATCTCAAACTATTAGTACACTTTAAACAATTAAACGACTCCTACCAAAAATCTAAACCCATACACATCCTATACTATAGAACCCTTCAGCACCCAAACTCAATAAACCACAATCCTTCCACCTAAACCTTAATTAATTCCCTCACAATCCAGCGAAAAAAAAACTTCCAGAAAACACATCAGACCACACTTCTAAAGAATCCGCGAACGCAGCAACTCGCTCGGCTCGCACAGCCGCGTTAGCCTCTCAATAAAGCGGCTCTCGGGGTCATTACACCTCGGCCGCTCTCGGCGCAATTATACCCGCTATATAAACGCGCGGCGAGCCTCTTCGATCGAGCTAATGAGCCGAGGTAGTAGGGGCAGAGGGAAAAAAAGGCGAATATCGTCTCGACGTATTTTCGCTGATGTAGCTCGGCGATTCCGCTTTCTTCGAGGCTAATAGAGTAGTGGCTCTGGCTTTGGAACGGTTCGTCGGCTGAGCTGATTTGTTTTGGGAGCGCGAAAATAGATTTGGCTAAAAATGATTTTTGCTCGCGGGATAATTAGATGCTTGGGGGGGCGAGAGAAACTGGGTTAGGAGGGTTATGTGGTTAGCGATAAAAACGTAAATTTAGACTTTGTCGCGAGAGTGTTGGATTGTTGTGTCTGTTGCTTTTTGTAAATACACGAGGATCGAGGAGTGAATTCAGATTGCGAGATGGCAAAATATTGAATGGATAAGAGAAACGATCGTTTTCACGCTACCGAGAATTCATTATTTCGAAAAAAATCAAGCTTTCTTTGAAAATTATTTGGAGAATCATCGTAGAAAGTTGGAGCGGCGAACAGGCGTTTCTAAACCGAAACTAAATTATTATCGGTTGCGCGACGACGCGGAATTTCTCTCGATTGTTTACCGAAGTTTTTTCCGAAGCACCATTTGCTCACGATAAAAGTGCCTATAGAGAATTTCTAAAGTGTCATTATCTTGATGAAGCCTTTTTTTCTTCTTCTCAAAGCTCCAGCAAAACATTTACTCTTTTGCATTTAATGAGCGGTGCATGAGATTTTGTAAGAGACTTATAAACGAATCGTTTAACTTATTACTTTCATTATAAAAGTATGACAAAACTATTAAAATCATTCCACGTAATCAATTAATTCCCCCGGGCGGCTAATCGCAGTTATAAGCGCGTTTTGCGATAAAAGTAAGTAAGCACACAACAATTTTCTGATAATCACTGATAAAACTTGTTTCTCGTCATACTTCGATTCTATCCAGCGAGCGGCTTTTTACAGAAAATAAAACTATCCGTCAGAACTCGAGCGCTTTCTCATTTTTATCTGAATTTTTTCCAAACCTCGCCACAATTTTTCTTCAATCCATTCAATTTCCGCCATCAAATAAACAACCGATCGCCATAAAAGCCGATTCTCCACATTATACCCTACCTCCTCGCAAAAACATCTCCTCGCTCGCGTAACGGCACATAAAACCACCATCACAATAATCCAACTTAAAAAAAGAGGTAGACGAAGAAGAAGAAGAAGAAGAAGAAGAACGAGCCAGTCTCGGAAGGCCTCATGCACTTGGAACAGCCTCGATATCATCCAAAGTAAATTCATCGTTATCTCCCGGCCCGATTATCAATGCCTCCGTCTCTGTCTCACGAATAAATACGCGCCGCTTTTATTATCAAGCCCTCGCATCGCGCGTCTGCGCCTCTTTTCTCCACCTTTTCTTTCTCTCCTCTTCGCCGACCGGCTGGATCGACGTCTAATTCTTGTATATTAATGGACGATCGACTTCCGGAATTCGTGAGCGCAGCAGATTTATCACGTTTTTTTTTTTTAGAAGACGGTAGGGAGCTGGATTGGACAAAGAGGTTATTAGTCCGGGGCGAGCTTCTGTTGGGTTTTTGAAAATCGGTAAGGGAAACCAGGTCGAGTTCTGGGAACGAGCATTTCGACCGGTTTTTTCTCCAAAGTAGCCTACATTATTTTTTCCTTTTCTCTCTGCCGGCTCTCTCGAACAATGAGCGGAAAAAGCTGGCGCAAAACAACGTGACGGCGCTGTTTCAAAATTCACCGCGAGTAATTTTCCATCCGATCTCAACCGATCTTAGGGCCCGAAAATTTTTCGGACATGTAATCCAATTACCGAAACCGGCGCTCGGCCTGCAATTGAGATCTTTCGTCGAGAGCGCGGCTTTAAAGTCCAGCGCGCTGGGATGACCGGCACTTTTTAAAGGCAACCGATTTTATTAAGATTACGGAAAGAGCTGCCCGCTCTCTTTGAGATTTTCCGAGAGCGCGCTTTTATAATGCAAATGAGCTCGCGAGTTTATTTGGGACGAGAGAGCTGGATAATGGACACGAGGCTATGCGTGCGATGTTAACGTAGCAGGGACGTGTTTAATTTTTCGGCGGATGGGTGCGACACTTTATTTTTTGGTTATGGCTAGAGCTACTTTTTCCGTGGCCGGATTATCGTTGCGGGTTCGTAAGAAACCCATTCACTTTTTTTCAGCACTTTCTAAACGTCGGTAAAAGCCGAAAACCTCTCGATCTTCCACAAACTGTCCACTTCGTCACGATTATGTCTCCCAAAACACTCCTAAACTCAGAAACAAAAAAAAATCCTGGCTCCTCTACAAAAACACCGGGCAATCCTCCGAAACAATCGCCCGCCAAGATCTACGATCGATCAGCCGAGCCATCAGTTTTCGCGCCTCAACTCCCCTGGGACAAAACGGATTATCGGCTTAAACCCTTACCTTGGCCGACGCACAGCAGCGCCAAGGCGACGAGGATCCACTGCCGATTCATCCTTCTCCTACTGCACTAGTTTCTTAACAAAAATTTGCACTGACAGCAACTGCACTGGGAGGAAGCACTGCGCGCACTCGAGCTTTCGGCGGAGAAAATCGGCCGATTTTTTTGCTTTTTATTTTCGTAATCAAGAATATAGCGGAGGAGAGAGCGGCTTATGCGAGAAGGGCTATATGGAAAGGCAACGGTGCGCTGCGCCGAGCCGCGAGATACAAACTGAGAGCGGGCTGCGTATAGCTGCAGAGCCAGACTCGCGCCGCCGCCGAGCGTGAAGGAGAGAGAAAGAGAGAGAGAGAGAGAGGAAGGGAGGAGTAGGAGAGAGGCGCAGTCGTTCGAGTCTATTAGCAGGAGAGTGGGGAGAGCAGTAGAGGAGAATATAGGGAGCAGCGCGTTTTTGGGTGTTGGACTGTGGATGTAGTGTGTGTGTGTGTATATGGGGGATCGATCGGGTTTTTTGGTGGGTGTTTTGGTGATGGTGGTGAGGGTGGTTTTGGGGGTGAGGTGGTTAAGGGTTGGGTGAGGGTTTTTGGGATTTGGGAGGGGTTTTTGGGGTTTTGGGAGGTTTGGGTTTGAGGGGCGCTTGGTTTGGGAAGTGAAAGAGATTTGCAGATTTTTAAGGATGGTGTGAGGATTACGAAATTGTGTTAAATTAGAGGCTATGTGTTGGATGATCGTACGAAAATGTATTTTAATGTGTAGTTATGATGTCATCTTTAATTCTTAATCATGTTGTGAGAAAGAGAAGTAGGAAACTTAAATTTAGGTCGATGATTTAAGCGATGATTGAGCTTTTTCGTCATTATTTCGTGAATATTATTTATATGCAAGTTGAAAATTTGTATTAAATAATAAGTGATAATTTCTGCAACAAAAGTTAATATTTGTACAAAAATTTGATTATAATTTTGTTCTATATATTGATTTATTAGAAAGAACTTTTTTAATAATTATACAAAAAGTAATAAGCTTATACTCAATTAGAAAATTAAATATACTGCGAAAAGAATCTTTTAAAAAATTAGAATACTGCTCAGTAAAGTTAATACAGATTGTAATAATTCAATACAAAATTTTACTATAAGCGTAGAAAAATTTCACACAAAGTATACTAATTTTTCCGATTTTTTTCTGAAAGCTTCACTTATAAGTTTGTTTCCAGTCTTTCTTTTTTCGGTGTAGACCTTCATTAGGACCTAATAAAGTGAATTGTTATTATTAATATTGTTTACATAGTTGGTTAGGCCCTAATTAGGCTCTTATTACAGCTCAACAAAATTTCGGAGATTAGGTCTAACTAAAACAATTTCTACTTCGGTATTTTTCAAAATGGAAAATTTACCCATTTCGTTCTGGCAAACCTAATAATCAAACAAAGTATTACCATTTTATTAACAAAATAACAACCACCCAAAGCTATAAACTGTATCCATCTCATTTAACTCCATATCTCCGTATTCACACACGCCTCTACAAAACCAACTCAACCGATCACAATAAAACCTTGGCACTATCAAAACTAAACAAAAGCCGATCCCAAATATCAATACACACTTAAATCCATCAACATTTTCAGCAAATCGCACCTCCCTATCACTCATCCGCCCACGCGTTTTTGATTTCTTCACGCGCAGCTAGCTCGACACGTGCATATTTTAATATCACTCTCGGTTTATACAATATGCAAGCAAAAAATATGTATGTATACATCAGAGGGGACGTCGATCGCAGCGAAGACCGATGACTCCTCGGGTTAGCTGTGTCCATGGACGATGCATCGTATGTATGGTTTGTGCGAGACTAAGCGGCGACTGCGAATGAGCTAATGCTGATTCTGAGAGCTCGATGGGTATAAAGTTGGTTTTTAGGTTTGGAGGTGAGGTTTTTCTTTGAATACTTCGCTGATTTTTGGATGGATGCGTGCGACAAGTTGTTATATATAGTAGGATTTAATCGACGCGAAATTAAGTGAACAAATACAACATTTTTATTTGAATAATTTAATTTTGTACCAACGGCGCCTATACTCTAAACTCTCTAATCTTAATCAGCGAAACTCATTAGATTTCAGTGCATTAGCCCCTTTAATTGAAAATCTTTACGAAGGAGCACTTATACACACTGGAATTCAGCGAGTTTCACTGATTCAAACTTAGAAAGTATACAGACGAGGATAAAATTCGCTTACGTTTAACCATCCCGCAATTTCTAACTACTAAAGTGAGTAATTGAATTAAAAATTCTTTTTACGTTCGATCGCGGTAATGGTTTTAATCAGAAACTGATGAATGACGACGCCGCTAAGTGAGTACACTTGACTCGCCTGGGAAATCCCGTGAACAGTGCCCTATATTTAGAAAGCCGAAGAATGTTCGATTAGAAAGAATGTCGTTATCATTCGGTATTCTCTAACCGATTTTTTGGTTAAATAAAATTTGCTATACAATAGATAATGTATTTGCATAGCTATGCAAGTAGATACGTGCCTGGTATAGTAAGCCGTGGTTTTCGATTGATTTATTAGAAGTGCAGTAATGTTACAGGATGTATATAAGCGTATTAAATGCCGATTTCTACTTTTGTGGATCAAAGTCAATCCAGAATTTTCTAATTTATTATAATAGTTTTAAAATGGCGTTACTTACTTTCAGGCTGTTAAAACTTTCATCTCATCTTTTAAATTCGAGGTTTGGCACGTTGCTACTTTATTTTTCTAAAAAATCATCAAAAAGTACGTATTCTTAGTTTCGTCAGAACGCTAAATTATAAAAACATTAAAACTAATAATAATCATCACCGCTATTTTTCGCTCTAAATAACAACAGAGAAAACGTAAAAATAGTCACCAACACTCGCATCATAACCTTACCTCAAAGCCTCAAACACACATATACCCACACACTCAAACCCGCACATACACTTACAATAAACGACAATTACCTCGGCGCTTAAAACAGAAGCGGCGGGGGGAGGCGGCCGAGAAAAATGACGGAGTTACGCAATTAAGCAGCGCTCGGGCTTATCAAGCGGAAGTAGTTTTCACTATATAAGTGCACTTGTTTACTCGCTTTCCTACACTTCTCACGGAGAGCCGCGGCTCTCACTATGGTGAAGAAATTTTTTTTTTTGTCGTATATTTGTATGGATATGTGCGTGTGGATTGGAGTATTTCCGAGAGGCACTCGGCAGAAAGAGAAGGTTTTATTTGATGTGATGGCGAGTTGACCGTGCGAGATTTTCAGGGAAGGATGGGAAAGGTTGGAGGAGTTGTTTTCTTTAGGGTAGTGTGGGTTTTTTGTTTGTTGAATAAGTTTGTTAGGAGAGGCGGATATTGTTTTTTATTATTGTTTTAGGGTTTTGATTATAAGGGTATTAAAATGGCGATTGAAATGTTAGTAATTATTAGGTTTGCGTGCACTGTTTTGTTTAGAAATTATTTGTGATATCTATTTTGTTTGGGGTGAATTTTCACTTGTGAGCATCCGTATCGATTGACCCAAAAAGAAATTTAATTGATCAAGCTGCAATTAATAAGCTTCCTAACTGGATGTTATAGTAATTAAGTAATTTATACTTAGCTTCCAAAGCAGACTTTCTTGATTTTATACTTTGAAAAATCAATTACTAATAATTTTTAAATTACTGATAAAAATGAAGATTCCATAAAAAAGACTAACGCTAGATCAATTTTGAATAATGTCCTTTGAACTTTTAAAGTTTCTTCCATATTCCTTATTATCACTCTAAAATAAAAACAATTTCACACTTGACTAATAAATACTTAATCTAGCAATAAGAAAAACCATCGCTCTTAACCCAATAAAACACCCCCAGCATCCACCCCAATCAAAAAATCCCCTTTTAATTCCTCAACCACCGAACATACCTTCTAATCTCGATTACTCCCAAACCGCTGACACAGCCCCGACACCCACACAGAAAAAAACCGGCGCTCAGGCCAATGTTTGGATTTCGCATCCGCCAGGTGAAGGCGCACAGCTATATAAGTATGCAAGTGCACTTCCCTCGGTCCTCTCCATTATTTTTTCTTCCTCCTCTCCTCATATATACCAAGAGATAACAAACAGAGGATTCATTTATAAAACGAACCACGCGGGGATGTCTATGTAAATGCCGCGACGCGTGCTGGAGTAATGCGACTGATCACGAAGTTTAAGAATGTTTATGACGAAAGTTTTTTTTGTGTTTTTGGAAATGTAGGGATGTGTGGAGGCTGATGAGGTTTCGGGCTGTGGGTCGTTGTATTTTTTGAAGATGGGAGATTGTTGGTTGAGTTTTGAGCGAGTGTATTTTTCGGGATTTTTCGTGATAAAGTGGAATAATGTTTTCAATTTTAGTTCAGTATTTATATTATAAAAAGTATTATAATAGAACGTGATGTTTTGGAAATGTTATTTTAAAACATTACTGAAATGTTTATAAAACAGAAAGGTGAATACTTAATTTATTTGTTAACATACTTACAATGTTTTCCGAAGCGTTTTCATACGCATATATAAAAGTCAAAAACAAATTTTTAACCTGAATTTGATAAAGTAGAAATCTAACAAACCCCTAAAAATTTTCAATTGCATCGAAATGACATCTTACAAACGAAACATCAACTAACATCGTTTTCAACCCAGTGGCGCTGTAGTCGCAAATCCCATTGGTTGCTTTTTCACCGGCTCTTGAAGTCTTGAGTGTTGCGTCGGCCTTTTGCACCTTCCTGGTGCCTCGGAGGTTATAAATAAAGGAAAAGATGAAGTTTTAACAAACAAACGCACGTGCATGAATTTATTTTCATACAAAAGCAAAGTTAACTCTCATATCACTGTACTTATTAAGTTATCACTAGTATTTAAGGTCAGTATTTCGTATATTAGAATTTTAATTCTAACCTCATCCTTATTTATTTACAATAAATTGAGTTTAACCATTTTATTTTCTTGCACAGTCGCCACAATGTCCGCACAAATCAGTGGGAAAAGCTTGCTCCAGCCCACCGGGCTGCAGTGCAAGGATCTACACGAGTACCTGAAGTCGAGGTCAACCGAGATGCTGGACAAGCTCTACAATAACCCTCCGATCTGCCTTGCGGTCTACAGAGAACTGCCAGAAATTGCGAGGCATTATGTGATGAGGCTTTTGTTTGTCGAGCAGCCGGTTCCTCAGGCTGTAATTGCCTCTTGGTGTTCAAAGCTGCACGTCGAAGATCATTTGCACGTTGTGCAAGTCATGAATGAACTGAATATCTGGAAGGAAGCACCGATTCCTGGAGGCTTGCCAGGATGGATTCTCAATACAATTTTTAGAAAAAATTTGAAAATTGTGTTGCTGGGAGGTGGAGTACCTTGGACAATGTCCAATAATCTTGAGACTGACAGTAAGCCTAGGGATGTGACTTTTCTCGATTCTTATGCATTGGAAAGGTGGGAGTGTGTTTTACATTATATGGTTGGATCTCAACAGCAAGAAGGTAATTTGACGTTTGATTTAATGTTATTGTATTGCATATATTAAAATGTTATTTATGAAATTTGTTGTTATTTGTATTCGTAAGTAAAATAGAATAATTTGCTGTATTAATCTTTTAATGCATAAAATTAAATATAACAGGCATATCTGCTGATGCTGTTAGAATCTTACTACATGCTGGTCTTATGAAAAGAGATGAAGAAGATGGCAGTCCTGTCATTACACAAGCAGGCTTTCAATTTTTATTATTAGACACTGCTGCTCAGGTAAAACAAATTATATAAAATTTACTGTTTATATATATTAAGTACAAAGGTATTTATCAAGGCATTAACTTTTTTATCAAAAAAGGTTTGGTATTTTATTCTTCAATATTTGGACACAGTGGAATCAAGGAGTTTAGATTTGGCTGAATGTTTAACCTTTCTTTTTCAACTAAATTTTTCCACACTTGGAAAAGACTATAGTACACAAGGAATGTCAGATGGACTCTTGACATTTTTACAACATTTAAGAGAATTTGGTCTTGTCTATCAACGTAAAAGAAAGGCAGGAAGGTATGCTATTTAAACATTTATACTAGATTATATTTGAATTGTAAAATCATTATATAAGAATGAATAATAATAAAATATGTATTATGATTTAATCAATAGATTTTATCCAACAAGATTAGCATTAAATATTGCTACAGGACAAAACAAACCTCTTTCACGAGATTTAGAAAAAGAGCGTTATATTGTTGTTGAAACAAATTACAGGGTATATGCCTATACAAATTCAAATTTACAAGTTGCATTAATTGGATTATTTTGTGAACTGCTTTACAGGTAAAAATACATGTTTATTTTAATTGAAGTTTTGATTGATCAGTGTTATTATATATATTTTTTGTAGGTTTCCGAATCTGGTTGTAGCAATATTAACAAGAGATTCTGTGCGGCAGGCATTAAAAAGTGGTATCACTGCAGCTCAAATTGTTGGATACTTAAATCAGCATGCACATAATAAAATGATTGAGGCTGGTCCTCCAACTCTCCCACCAACAATTGTAGATCAAATTAAACTTTGGGAGAACGAAAGAAATCGTTTTATTTTTAATGAAGGTGTCTTGTACAGTCAATTTCACTCTCAAACTGACTTTGATGTTTTGAGAGATCATGCAGTATCTTTAGGTGTTTTAATCTGGCAAAGTGAAAGGTACAATAAATTTTTTTTTGTAACAATATTTATTGATAATGTTTTTAATTTAACGACGTTATTTTACAAATAGAAAAAGAACTATGGTTGTTACAAAGGCTGGACATGAGGACGTTAAGAAGTTTTGGAAGCGGTACTCAAAAGGAGCCAACTGAAAAGTTCCTTACTTCAGGAGAATTGTTAATATTGTGAATATATATTTTTGTTTAATTATAGTGTAATTTATAATGTAATTATAAGATAATCGTAAATCAATTTAAGTATAATTTTGTATAAATTCTTAGGAAAAAAATCTCGTAATTTTGAGATATTTTTTGTAAAATAAATTGAATAATTTTTTTACATGCTTTGTAAATTTTTTTTTAAAATTCAGTCCTTTTTTATTTTTATTTTAATAGGATATGAATAAACTTATAGGAATTTTAATATAAATCAGAGTTACTAATAATAATAATAAATTTTCAATGACATATTTTGAAAAATGCTTTATCAGTCTTTTCTATACTATATACACATGCTATGAAAAAATGTTTAGATTCTATTTATAATTTACATAGTTTTCTATTTCTGCAAGATAAGAATCTTTCAGAATTTGTCACATTCAAATTTCACCATAAAATTACATAGTTATGAACAATGTACATTAAGTTAGAAGCTAAACGTTCAATACTCAAACAACAATCAGATCACTTAGTATCTAAAAGTGTAAGTGTTGAAAAGTATTTCTCTTAGCGTTGAGGAGCAGCTGCCCCTTTTGGTTTTGGCATTTTGTTCAATAAAGCTTGAATTTCTTTCTTCTCATCATATGTTTTCCATAGTTCATATAAATTAATAATATACCTAGCAATTTCTTGAATTTTGTCCATATCAGCATTTAATTCAGCAAACCATGATTTGAGATCCTTTTGTAATATCACACAAGCTATTTGCAGGCAGCCTGTAGAATATATATCAGTAATTATTATTAAATTATAGTAATGTGTTAAAAAATTAATCATTTCATTTTTCTTATTTTTTAGTATTCAAAATTTTAAAAACCAAGATATACAGGTAAAAGATGCTTTAATTTTAAACAAATTAATGCTTTTAAATTTTTTATTAGTACTGCAAAATACTAATTTACTAGAAAATATATACTAATACATTTGTATAGTTTTGAAAAAAATGAAAATTTATGTAAGAAATATGTTACATTACCGATTGCTATTTGATAAGGTGGATAAAGTAAGCAAACATCAGTACGAAGGCTATCATTAACAATTCTCCATGCTAATGTGAGTAATTGATCATCAGGACCAACATCTTGAATTAAGATTAGCAAAGGACGATAAGGTTGATAAACAATCAAGCAGCAGTCAAGATGCTCCAATAAATAAAACTCGCATTCCAAAATATGATTGGTTCTGTATGGGAACTCTTGTGTGTATGCATAGTTAAATTTGTTTTTCACTGTAAATATAAAAATCTTTTTTCAAGAACAATCTAATTCCAAATAAGTTAACAGACATTAAATACATACCAACTGTTTGACAAGTAGTTATCAGTCTAGTATTAGAAATGATACCAAATTCTTCAACTTTAGAGGCTAAGAAAACAGAAGTTGGAGCTAACAGCAAGGGATCTATGCACTTGAGACTGTTGCGAGCGTAAAACCTCTTGAAATAGACTGTAGCAGTAGCAATTACCTGCTGCCTCAATTTCAACTGCTCGCCCAGTACTTGAATTACTGCAACAATAAAGTCATAAGTATCGTATTGACTAAACGTTATATATTGCATAAAAACTCGATAGATTCAAAGCCCAGGCTTTTAAGCCAGTTTACTTTACGAAACTCAAACGCTTTCCCTAGTCTCTACTCATCAGTCTCAAATTAACCACAACTCTGAGCGAAAAACCAAACCAACCAATCATCCACTTACAGTTAGCGAAGAATATAAACAGCTTCTGATACTCCTCCTCGGTCAGGATAGACAAATCATGCTGCCTCTCCCTCACCAAGTCCTGCTTGTCCAGCAACCACTGCTGGCTGAAAAAGTCAAGAGCATCCCTCAGTTCAACCCCACAGGAACACGAGCTCCTTTAAAAAAAGCCAACAACTACTTACTGGTGCGAGCTGTGCCAAAAGTTGCCGGCCATCCTGGAGGACTACTAACCGAGCACTCGACGAGGGTCATCCAGCATCTCCTTCGAAGCTTCCTCGCGGCTGTCAAATCAGCGGCTTTTTCGTCGGCGCTACTTTGTGCGGGTTACCGTATCCGTGGAGCATGAAAATCCCGCTCTTCATAACCCGGGAGGCTGCGAACTCAAGAGATGCGATTTTTACCGAGTGTTTTTCGATCGACTACTGTGCGCTGTGAGGTTATGAAAAAAAGGAGGGGCCGCCATGTTGTCAGTATGGCTGCGCGGGTGGGTTCTATTGGTTTGGGATATTTTGGCACTGGTTTGGGGCTTAGTTTGAATATAGTGTATAAGTCGATTTATTTTTTATTTTATTATTCGGAAGGTGGAAAGGTCGAGTAGGTATATTAGCTACGGAATAATAATAATACGGAACCCAAAAATTATGTCGCAAAAATGTATTACATGACATTACAACATAAATACTTTTATCAACAAAGTTAATGGAACTTTTCTGAAAATCTGACAACGTCAGGTAGAATCATATGTATAGAACATACAAATGTTATAAAATTTTTTTCAACTGATCTAATTATTAATAATTACGACAAATTTTGGGTTTCCATATAGTATTCTATGTAGATTTCTTCCTCATTCTTTCACTGTTTAGCAATAATTAATTATAAAGAAAGTATAACTGCAAAAGCAACTAATCTAGATGAGTAATATACTATTTAATATTTTAATTTTCAAAGCTTTGACTTTCGAGTAGCTTGAGGAATAGAACTTTTCTCCTGTTTCTACTTTGTCTTTCGCTGTAGTGGGAGGTAAAGTATTTTTTCTCCCGCTACGAAGAAAAATCCGACTATCCCTTCGTTTTTGATCCACGAGAAAGAGCCTTTATCATGCACATGTTAAAAAAACTTGTTTATTTTTTGTATAATATAATTAAAGTAAATAATGAATAGTCAAAACGCCTGTGATTAAAATTTTCTGATTCATCAGATATGGAAATGTATTATATAAAAACACAAAATGTAATAAGTTTGGCCAAAGTCTGGGAATAGTCTGGCACTCAAAAGTCTGGGAAAATTATGATTAGATTACACTCTAAACTCAAAAGTGCGAAATCTGGAAGTAAAAAGTTTAAAACCTACATTTTAATCTTTATAAAAGTTTAAAATGTAGGTTTTAATCCTT
>JAPYZA010006929.1:0-10592 GCA_030522685.1 Eupelmus azureus
GGGCCATGAAAAAAAAAAAGAGAATTCGAACGCACAAAGAAACTAGAGAGCGAGAGAACGGCAAAAAGCGCGTGGGCGTGTGTTTCGAGTGCTACCCTGCAGGGCATTTCGCGGACGCATCGGCACGATATAGGCGGGCAGAGGGGTGTCTTTCTCCCCCCGCCCGGTTCGCTGGATGTGAAATAGCATATGGGGCATGCCACGCCGTTGAATGGAAAAGGAGAATCGCGCATTGCGCGCTCGCTGTGTGTTTTGCAAATATTCGATGCGAGGGTGATAAACAGAGATTGATGTTTACGCTGTTTTGATGAGTATTCCGGATATTGCTGTTGCTAGCTGTGATTTTTCTTTATTGAAAGATAATAAATTTTGAGGTTTTTGAAGAAGAGAGGAAAAATACGGTAGGAAATAATTAGTTTTAGGATTTTTTTATAGAATTGTGCCAATCAGTAGCAGCAGGTAATTAGGGTAATATTTCAACTTTAATTAAAAATCTACCTGATATGCTTTCGTTATTAGTTTTCGAATGTTTACCATATAATGTCCTAATTATAAATGATCAATATTTACAAAATAAGCAATCAGCAAATTAATAATCTCCTTTCGATCAAAACTCAAATTTCGCACAACAATATCCGAACACTTCGAAAATCCACTCGATATCGAAAATCAAATTTCAATCTCCGGCCGTGACTGCCGCCACGTTTTTCGAAAACGATCCGGCAATTTTATCCGATTTTCCGATCGCGCGACACCGCACCTCTTGACACGGAACTCCCCAGATGCAAATAAATTTCGATTTGTCGGCTCATTCGACTGCTTCCCCTTCGCGCGGAGAAGCCCGAAGTTCACCCTGCGCGCCCCCCGATTAGCATTTATTTTCCTAAACTACAATGTCTCTGCAATCCCGAACTCTCAATTTTTAACGTAAATGCCTCCCTGCGTTCCTCGTGAATTTTGAAAGCCTTCATCTGCGCGCAGCTAAGCCACTCGCTGGGCGAATTCCTTCTGCTCTTTCCGCTCGAGCGAGTTCCGTGCTTGTTAAAAATGGTAAAGAGAATCGCGTTTACGCGAGGTGCGCCAGTGTCCTGGGAGGAATGTAATTATCGTCAAATCGCATTAGCGAAGCCGAGGACAGCAGAGCGCGTTTGATCTTTTCTTTTGCGCGAATTGTGAAGGTCCATTAGAGCAGCTCGCGCTGTACCTGACGCGCAGTTGGACGCCGGGAAAAGCTTCGAGCTGATGAATTTGCCTTTGAGCGCGAGAAATATTTCAGAGGCTTTTGGTAAATATTGACCCTGCGGGGGGGGGGGCGCTGAATTCAATGCGAAATGAGAATCGCGTTTGCAATTAAACGGATATAGGGAGTGGAAAAGGTTGAAATTTGATAAAAAATACTGACGTTCGCGGCTCGCTTGATGATGAGCTTTCGAGGACATTAATTTTACAATATTTAATCAGTGTACTTTATCCGCGAATTCGAAACTTTTAAAATTACTTTGCAGATAATCCTTGATGATGAAATTAATTTTAAATATTCATTAAAAGCAGGGTAACTCTCGGCAGAAGCACTACAGAGAAAAATCGATGAACCCTTGACTGAGAGTAACCGCAGCTTCCTTGCCTCGTAATTATAAAAAAGCAGAACAATGCGCTTAGCCCCGACTCTATTTCTTCCCTTCCCTATATATAAACGCGCGGCATCGCGGGATCCTCCTAATGAAACGAAATAGCCGCCCGGCTTATTTTTCACGCCCCCAACGCCAAGACGCGCGAATTCACTTAAGCGTTATTTCCCCACGGAGATGAGCAGACCGGGCGAGAAGCAGTAATTTTTTTTTCTTTTTTCATCCTCGCGGTCACCGGAACGGTGCGGTTGCTTCCGTGATTGTTGGCAGAGGTGAAATGTGTATGTAATTTTGCGTGAATTGCAACGCAGTGGATGGTGCACTTATTTTTATCGGGGAGAAATATCGATCGGCTTGGTTTTTTATACTAGATTATCGCCTTGACGAGGTGCCGTGAATGTTGCTGCTGCGCTTTAAAAATATTGTTGACGTATATGGAAAAAATGTGTTTACATCTTAGTGCTGCTTTATAATTCAAATTGACGAATTTTTTGTGGCGAAACTTGATATAGAACTTGACGTTATAAAATACTTAGATATAAATGATTTTTTCCATTAAAAGTAGAACTTGAAACAAGTTTTTTTATGACAGATAATAGATTTTATTTAAGAGCGTAATAAAATTCTTTTACTTTTATTGCTACTTTCTACGTGATTCTTTTTCGGTATTGCATTTTTAATATATACACTGATTCTGAAGTCCGAAAATATAATTTAAATAAAATTGAATGCTTGATATTTAAAAGATATTTTTTAGTAAAGCTTATTTACTTTCAGTTTATTCTACAAATCAAAGAATCAATGCTCATAATAAAATAACCATAAATTCATAATAAGAAGTTATTCAATTTCAAATAAATATTAATTCTCATTGAATTATAAAACAATCATAATAATACTAATTGATACATAATAACACGGCCAATAATGTAAATTATTATTATATATAAATCATAACGATACACAGCAATAAAAATATCCCTATAAAAAATCAATTACCATCAAAACCCTCGAAACTCTACCCCTCACCTCCAACTCAACATCTTAATTTCCACACCCCTCAAAGCACAAAAATCAAAAGTAACACTAACAACACCTCCCGCTCTCACAACACCCCCGCAGCACTCCTCAATCACAAACCCCCCGAAAGAACCAAGGATCCAGGCATCCCTCCCACCTCCATCCGCCAACTCACAACTTCCCAGAGCACCTCGAGCCCACGCGGAAAAGCCAACCAAGCGTAGCTCCGGCTATATCCCCGGCGCAGTCGTTGGCCCCGCGAGTGCATCAGCCTCCGCGGCGGCGGCGGCGATATACCCCGGCAGCGTCGAGCCGCACCGGCACCACCACCGATCGATAGAAGCGCGGGAGACTAGCTAGCTAGCGCGACCGGCAGGAGCAGCTTCTCCGAAGAACCGGCGTGCGCGTATGCACGCGCCGCGGTCGATGACGCCGCCGCCCGGCTTCCTACAAACCAGACTCCCCCGCACGTGTGTGCACTCTGCTTATGCCACTTCTATCAAAACACACGCGTTCTGTCCTTAATCCATTCTTTACGATTGTCCCTTACGTAGTACGCGCACTATGGGGGATGAGGTGAAGGTATGTATGTGACCGGGTGAGAGGAGAAAGCGCGGAGGCTGGGTATAGCGTTGGCCAGCCTGAAGCGCGGCGAGGGCACGACTGGCTCGCGTCTCGCCTTGCCACCCACTCGCTGCCGCCGCCGCCGAGCCGCCCCTCCAAGCGCTCATCCCCGTCGCGCTAGGAGAGAGCTGGGGAAAGAGACGGGGAGAGAGAGCTTTCGCAGCGGTATAGAGCGAGCGGGTGCACCATGTGCAGCTAGCTGCAGTCGATGGCTTTTCGAAAGTCGCGGTGATGGGCTTTTTTCTGAGGTCGGGGCAGGTGGGCGGCTTTTTGGATGGGAGCTTTCGTTTTGGGGGGGTTTGTAAGGGGTTGTTTGGGAGAGTGGATTGGTGTTTGCGTTGGCAGGAATTGTGAGTGGTATTTGCTGGTTGATTGCTCGGTTATTTTTGGTCTTTAAGTTCGGTTATTTGTTGATCTTGCGAGATTAGAAATTATTGGAAATCAATTTGAAATACGTAAGGTTTTTTCTGCCTGTACGGTTAAAATTACATAAACTTTAAAAGTAGATAACGCAGTTATAAATTTTTCAGTTTTCTTCAATAGCGGCTACGCGCGCTCATAATACTCAAGGCTTCGTGAAAAAGGCAATAACATTGTTAATAAAACGGGAAAATGTGGTTAACTTTCGCTCTCTACAAAATATTTTTCTTTCGAAAGCCAGTTTTGCGATAGCTTTGATCTTCAAAGAAGTTAAAGCTTTTATATAACCTCCCCAAAGCTAACTTGCATGGAAAATGAAATTCCCGTCACAGAAGACGTATCCAAGCAAACGTACTCAAGAAATTTATTTTCAAAATAATAAATATCCCCCTATAAGTTGAATTTTTCAAAAACCATATATTCCCCCCTTATTCGAGAATTTCCTTATCACAAAGATTACACGTCCCAAGTCGATTATCATATATATCCCGCAAGCTTTGCCCTTTATCTGGATCCCAGCTTAATAAGCCAGCCTGGCTAATAAGCCGGGCTCTCCTAGATAATTTTCCACCTGGATATTTCGTGCCTTTCCCTCGCAAATATATTATTCGCGCATTTTTTCCCGCAGATACGCCGCGCCACGGAGTACCTTCTTCACTCGGCTTCCTCTTTGAGGATCGCACAGCATTGTGTTTTCGCCCGACTGTAGATAACCTTTGCAACTGCAGCTCCGTCTCTCTTTCTGTGTTTTCACCGAGGTGAAAAAAAAGATCTCCCGCGCCTCCGACTCCCACTTTTCTCATTTTCCTTTTTTCGAACCGGAACTTGTTTATTTTTGCGGAAGTTTTTTTACATGTGGGATAAAAATGTAAGAGGCAAGAGGCCAAAAATACTTTGTAAAATGCGAGTTAAGCTTTTGTTTATTATCCGGAGCTTTGCCCTGGCTTTAAAAAGTTGTGCTGTCGTGGTTTCCCAAGTTATAGTTTTAAACAAACTCTGCACGATACCAACAACTATCTGGTAAATGAGACGGTTTTCGAATTTAATAATCGATTCTACATAATAAATAATTAAACAATATTACAATCAAATCAACACTATTTTTCCAATATCGATTCATCAAATAACCGTCAACAAATCCAGCAACCATTCCATCTGCAATATTTAACACGAAAACGATCAATCGCACGAAACAACTCTACCTATCCCCTCCATTCCACCACGAGTTATATTTCCGTCGCCCTATCCTCTCTCTCTCTCTCTCTCCTCGTCTTTCTACGCGATGCATCGCCACCCCCCGAGAGGCGCCCCTATATACACGAAGCGCGAATCCGCGCGTACATTACACACGTATACGTACAGGCGTTTATATACGGCCGCGAGCCGGAAAAGATATTGCCCGGGGAGAGGAGAAAAATGCCAAGAGCGAAAATGTCGCCGTTTTAACGAGGCTCATTAAACCCGCAGGGAGGCGTTGGCTGCGCAGCGGTGATTTTCGAAAGGTTTCTGTTGCTGTCTTTTTTTGCCGGTTTTTGCGTTCCGGCTAACTCTGTTTCGCCGGGACTTTTTTTGTCGCTTGTTTTCGAGGGTCTGTGTTTGTGGAGTTGTAGGCGCTTTCAGCGGGTCCAGAGGGCTTGCAGTTTTTCGAAGTTCGGATGGGTTTTGCGAGGAGGACAGGCCGGCTGCGACGGGGTTAATTGGAGCTTTTGTTTTTTGGTTTTTTGTAAGTTGAAGAACGAATTGGGAAAGGTTGATTGAAAAGGTTGTTCTGGGGAAATGTGCTGGTTCGATGCTTTTTCGCGAGGAAGGCTGCAAGGAAAAATTGATTTTTTGATTGTACAGAGGGTTTGTAGCGAAGGGGACATTTCTTCACTCGGATGTAATGTGATTGAGGCATAGGGGAGAGAGAACAAAGGAAACTTCGTGCTATAGAAAGTAGTGTCTGGAATCATTTTATTTTTATGTGTTTCGTGAAAAATACTTTTTTCAGCTATTGTTAATTGTTTAAAATTTTTTAAAATAGTTATGAAAATTTAATTAATTTTTTTAAATTGATTAATTTTGTAAGAACATTACTTTGTGGCGTCACAGTAATGAAAAGCACAGCATAACTTAAAACACATGAAAAAGTATGTGCAATAACTTTTGCAATGAAAATATTAAATTTTCGAAAAATGCAAATTTTAAACAATATATAGCAGAAGGAATAACGATGCTGTGAACTGCAGCTCCTTACACTTTCTGCATAAGAATGATACCAATGGGAAACATTTAGCTGATAAATTGTACATTGGTAATAGCAGCGGTTGAAACCATAAATTTTCTTAATAAAATCTTACATTTTCTGAATATAAACGCAAAATCACTGTAACTATATCGTAAGATAAAATATCACTAGCCTTCTTGCACTAAACAATTTTCTTTTCTTCCTAGGGTTATCAGCTCCAAACTACGTACCTTACTAATAAATTATTACTAATTAATAATAAACAATCTAAATTAAATCTCATAAAATTGCAAAAAATTCTTCCCTAGTAAACAAAAAACCGTCCAATTTTCCAGACAATTACCAAAAACACCGCGTGGAACCCTGTTGAATCCAAAAACGAACGGCATCACCTCTCGGCGCTTTCGCACGAGCGAAGCCCGCGCTTTTGAGACTTTTTTAAAAGCCAGCACACACCCCATGCCCGCTGGAGTTTATAACGGCGAGAAATCAGGAAAAACGACAGGATCCAAAGGAGGTCACACGCAGCGGCGAGCCTGAGAGGGTCTAAGAAGCTTTTACATTTGGTGTGCTTCCAACTTCGACTTTTCCCTCTCGCTGGCCACCTTTCTTTATTTTCAGGGAGCATGACGCCCCGCGCGCGCGCGCGGCAATTTATTATCACGCGAGTTAGCGGATATATAGGGGCTTGTCTCGCGGATTTTCACGACCCACATTAAGCCGTCGTCCACCGTTAGTTTCGCTTATACGCCAGCGTGTGTGCTTTTTAAAACTTCGAGATGGATTAGCGTTCGGCGAGTCGGAATGAGATCGAACGTAATTTAATAAATGAAGGAGAACGTGAGCTTTTGGAAGGCTCTTGTTTACTTAACGCCCAAGGCACTTTGTTTACTTGGGTACTGCGTTTCTTGATTTGGGACGATTTGGGTTTTCGCTACGGGCTGGGTCGATACGAGTGTCTCACTGCAGGCAGAGATATCTGGATACATATCTCAAAGTTTCATCAAGATCTGTGATCCGAAGGCTATACAGACTCCTAGTATGTTTTTTAATTGTAA
Source organism: Eupelmus azureus (assembly GCA_030522685.1). Taxonomy (NCBI): domain Eukaryota; kingdom Metazoa; phylum Arthropoda; class Insecta; order Hymenoptera; family Eupelmidae; genus Eupelmus; species Eupelmus azureus. Next base: position 6,978 of record JAPYZA010006929.1, read on the forward strand.
GCAGTCTGGATTAAACATATTTAATTTCATTAATTAAAATCTGAATGAACATTTATTAATAAAAATAGAACATGATATCAAAGTTTTAAACCTACATCAAAGGTACAATTTTGAAAATATGAAAAAATAATGACGTCAGGCTGAGCGAAAAAAAGTTCTCCACGTAAATACACTTTCTTATTTACTATCCGAACTTTTGGCTTGGACATCTTTTATGGTGAAATGAAAAAAGTTTCCTTTCTCGTGTAAGTACACACGCCGTAACTTAAAAGATTTCATGTTTCATTCAGACAGCGCCAAGCTTGCTGCATTCGGTGGTCCGAATGTTTTGTGAAAAAATGAAATAACGTGGGTTATGCTCCTGTGTAACTAGATAGGTATATCGCTGGAGTTTAACGGGTTACGATAAAAGCCAAATATCGCTACTACCTTACCGTATTATATCGAGGCGCCATTAGCAAGACACATATCTCGATAAAGTCACGGGACAGCTAGCTGGACATGTTAGTTCGTAAAACGGAGATCGTAAAAATATTTTCTGATTCTCGAGCTTTCACTCCTTTATTTTTATTTAAGAATCAATAAAAGCTTATGTACGGTCAAATACTGAACGAGAAATAAGTAATAATAAATATACAATATTTAAGAGAATGTAAATTAAAAATTTCAAAATGATTATTTTTTCCGGCAAGAAAATCCAGATATTACTACGATTTAAAATTCTCATCAATTGTTTACTGTGGAAACCGACAATGATTTTATTGAAATTCCTGAGAAATATCAGAAATATTTTCAGGCCAGAGATAACATTTTTCAATAGCATACAAATGAAAAAACTTTTTAAAACTTTTTTAATTTTCTTCATCTCCGTAAAACCCCGGGAAAAACATTTTTTAAATTGAATTGAAAAAGGCTTCATTAACATAACAACCCACTACGACAACTGTTTAAAAAAAATTAAATTTTTCCTTCCAAGCTAAAACAAATCAAAAACCAAATCCCTCGCCAAAACAAAAAAAAAGCCAATCCCAATCCCAACGCTCCTAATAACCCAGCCCCGGTAACAAACACACAAATCCGCAGCGCACTAAATCAAACCTAACGAAAAATCCAAACACGCTCGCAACCAACAGTCTCTCGCTCCCAGAAGGCCTGAAATACCTCGCAGATATTAGTTATCAGCCGGGACGGTCGAGCTAGTACGCGTCGCACGAGTCACTATATATATGCACTATGTCTCGTTCGCGCGAAAGCTCGACCCCAAACCGTGTACATATACACGTTTGCTTCTTGCCTCGGCGGGGCCCGAATTCTCCACGGATGGATATCGATAGTGGCGTAATTAAAGTCCAGCCGCGCTCTTGTATATATAGGGTGGTAGAGAAGCGATGTGTGTATACGGTGGAGAGAAGGCGCCGAGCTGCCTAAAAGCGAGATTGTGCAGTGCGGCGAGGAAGCTGCATTACGGGGATTAAGTTGCGGGAGGATCGTTCGTTTTCCTTTTGCGTAACGCGATGTGAGGCAAGAGGTTTATGCGTAGTAGAGAGACGCGCACGAGAGGATGTGGGTGGGAGGGTGGAGAGGAACTGGTTAGGGGAGTAATTGTTTGAGGTGGTGCCGGTGTTTTGAAATTCGGTGACGTGGTTTGATGGTGTTGAGAGGGATGTCTGAATTATTAGATTAGAGGGACTTGAATTATTTTTAGAATTCATCTTATGTAACAGAAAAAAGAAGAGGCTATATATGTAATTAAATTTTTGAAAAATTTGTACCAAAACTACTTTAATTTATGAAGTAATAATTCAATGTTACAATTCTTGAAAGTTTTTCAGAATTATTCCTACTACAGGCATTTACTTCTTATCAAGCGGAGCAAGACAATAAACGGCATAAAAAATTGAATCTATTAAATTTTTATATTTTCGCGAGGCGTTTTATTTTCTTTTATACTACACGCTGAACTGCTACCGCATTTTAGCGCGGCGTAATTATCAGAGCCGTAAATCTTCGAAACTCCTCGGCAATAAAACTTTTTATTGGCGCTACCATAGCAATTCTTCACTCGATTATTATTTTTATAATTTTATCTTACAACCAGCGTTAAAAACTTTCGTCAATCCAATAAAATTCAAATTTTAATGACCCAACGCCCTCAGAGCTCGGATGTATTAGTTCATCGCGTCGTCGAGGCTATATAGCCCTCAACTCATCTCGATTATAATTATGCTCCCCTCTGCAGCCGTAGGCTTCGCGCGTACTCTGTTATAAAGTCTTCGAGCTGCCGTCGACCCCGTAAAATATTTGGAAGCTTCAGCTAGGGGTCCGGCTTGAGTCTAGCGCATATACGTATGGGCTGCTGATTTATCTTCGCTATTTGGTTAATAGGAGCGCGGTTAGCCTCCTCGACCCGTTTGCACAACATTAACGCGGGGCTTTTACTGAATATTTACGTGGGATATTTAGTGTGAAGCCTAGGAAGATTATTAACATTTACGGGATGTTTGAACATTTTTTCAAGAGATTATGATATATGTAATGATTTAATTTGGAAATTTGTATTGTTATAGTGTTATGATATGTTACCATAATTGTGTCAGTTGTTAGGATTTATTAAAATTTCAAAAATTTAGTCTTGACTAATTAAATTTTTACTAGGGAATATAAATGAATGAGTTTTGTACAACATATGCTGAAAATCAAAATAATTTTTTTATGAAATACATTACATAAAAATTTTTAGCACATTTAAAATGATAAAGGTTGGAAATTGCCTACTATTATAGTTGGTAATTACCTACGATTATAGAAATCATTTTCTTGTCTTTGAAAAAAAGCATTAGATTAATTTCTTGTTTTCTGCTGGAAGGATAAGGTAACATTATTACTTTTTTTTTTTAAATTGATAAAAAAAACGAAATTTTTAGAATTATCTATAAATACAAGAATTTATCATCGTTTTAAATACAAAGTTAGAGTAATTTATTTAAAAATTCATATAAAAAAATAATAACACTTGAAAACTGACGATACAATTCCTTTTAAAAAAGCCTTTCCCATAATAAAACTTTGTGCCGAATAAACAAAAAGCGCCGAGCGATCAACTCGCAATTACCTTTCTCAGAAGTGTAACTCAACTCCTCTCTTCCCCCCGTGTAATTTCCGCCAAACAAAAAAAAAGAAAAAAAGGAGCCGACAGTGAAACAGCCTCGCTCGCAGTCTGGTTTATCGGCGCGACGAAACTTTCGTGCGCGCGCTCTCCAAAAATTAAAACCAAACCGTCCTCTCCCTCGCTCGAAAGATCAAAGTCAGGGATAAGGCAGCGGCCGCGCGAGGGTCGCGACACGAAGGGGGTGAAATTCCGGATAAAGACGTTATAAATCAGCGCGTTGGGCGGTTTTGGCCCTCTCTCGTCGCGTTCCTGACCAGAGTCACACGCTTCCGTCATTGAGAGGAGGCGCGCTGTATGGTTGGAATTAAGCGGCAGCTTTGCGTGCGCGGCGGAGAAAGAAAGGGGGGATTTGAGGCCTGTGAAATGTCGGTGACAAAGCGTCCGTGTAAGAATCGTTTTAATGATAATGACTTGGGAGATAAGGTTTGCGTTTATTATTTGGAGCT
>JAPYZA010006930.1:0-10591 GCA_030522685.1 Eupelmus azureus
CAGAGTCCATCCAGAATCCTTTTCCTGAAATTCTTCCAGTTGTGAGAGAATAGGCTCTTTAATGTTTTCTGTAAACCATTCTTCCAAATCTGATGACATCCAGACTGAAGCACTTTCACTTGTGAAATATTTAATATCTGTCGTTTCCTCAGCATTCTTTTGCATGGAAAATTCCGAAATGAAATCAAAATTCACTTTCAGCGCATTGTACTCTTCTAAGTATGCTCGTGCTTTAATTTTAGAGAGTTTCTGTGCATCATTCAAGAAGCTCAGAATATCCACGTGTTTTATATTTGTAACTACACCAGTCCGTATTCGATTTTGGAAAGCTGACTCCACATCTCGCCACTCAGCTCTAACTTCTGTTTCTTCGGATTGTAAACTACCTCCTTCATGAAGGTGCTGTTCAAATTGAACTCGTACACACGAAAGGTGAGTCATGCCAGTTTGACATTTCTGTTTCTCTCCTCTTGTTAGATTTGGTTTAGCAATTTTTTCATTTAACTATATTATGGTAGATTTACACACGTCTAACCAATAATGAATATCATTATTGCTTAATTCAGCAAGATTTCGTAGAGTATCTCGAAGAATTTGAACAAGGCGTTCAAAACAATCGGTTGAAGCCATCTTTACTTTTTCACTAAAATATCACTTTACTACTATATTAAATATCGATGACTGCGGAATGCGAACTGTGCTCATTCAAGAAGCAGCTTTCCTTTTTAAAGGTAAAGTCGGCCTAAAAAAAGTGGGAAAATATAGGAACTGACCAATAGTAAAGAGGAAAAGCTACTTAATGAGAAGAAAAGGGAGAAGTTTTCTTAGAGGGAGTAAATTTTCTTTGTTTGAACCGGCAACCCCCCACTCTCTTCCGATTAACCAATCGGGGTTGCAGAGAATTTTCTTTGGTGGGAATAAACTTTCTTTGTTTGAACCGGCAACCCCCACTCTCTTCCAATTATCCAATCGGGTTTTCATTTCTTTTAACGTCCAATCTTAAAAGGGTGTGAGGTTAAGTTTCTCGGGTAGGGGAAATTTTCGCGGCTTTTGAACCATCGAAAATTCGGTTTTTCGGATAACCAATGAGGATTGTACTTTTGAGCTTCTTCAAAGAGCTTAAGCTGGATTCTCTTGTTATATATTCAGAATTTGAGGGTTTCCGCTTCATTCTCTGAGATCATTTCTTACTTAATTGACTACATTTGTGCAAGATGGTTAGGTCACAAGAGTATGGTCAAGCGTTTAGAAGTCAAGTATTGCATTTTTCTGAAGAGAATGTTTATATTTGCGATATTCAAGGTTTCCAAAGAATATCACAAGATTCGTTTATTTTTAAAGAAGTGAGTTTCCTCAATCTGAGAATAACTGCTTAGCCGACGGCATATCTTTTTAAATCTCCCTTTGTTTGGGAAGAACTTGAAGAAGAAGAAAAATTTATGACTCACTGGATAGAAAGAAGTCACGATGGAATAGCATGGAACTCGGGAGAGATTCCCTACCATCGTCTAGAACGAATTCTTCAAATTTGCACGCAAGGAATTAAAAAGTTATTCGTCAAGGGAAAACAAAAAGTTCAATGGTTGAAAAATCTTTTACCAAATATGTAAGTAATACACTTTAATTTATATACGTTTTCATACTTTCATACTTTTATCAAACTTTTTAAAACTTTTTAAAACTTTTTAAGACTTTTTTAAAACTTTATACGTTTTCAAACTTTTTAAATAAAACGTAATATATAAAAACTGTTTTTTTTTAAATTTTCAGTTGGATTGCAAATATCGAACAATATGGTTGCCCATCGTTCGAGAAAATCAGAAGTAATAGGCGATTTACTTGTTTCAGTCACGAGCTCTGTATAAGAAGAAAACCTATGTGTGCTGTAAACGACGTCATTTTAATTCGCACATCGCTTTTAAATCCCTCTGTAAAGACATGATGGTGAAGCCGTTTCAAAAGAGCTGTAATTGGATGGTTTTAGGAATATAGTTTTACTTATATCGATGAAAGGATGTTGATGTAGATGGCGTGCAAAGTCGTTCTTTTAGAACGCACCGTTCGCACGCGTCTTTGCTGACGTGCTTGCGGAAGTGTCTTATTTTAACCTAAAAGCACATGAGCACATTTTCATTAACTCACCAGCCTTTTTGCATCAGGATCAGAGAAAGAGAGAAAGAAAAGGCTTCGAGAGACGTATTGAAGATTTTTTCGAGTAACAAAAATTAAGTAAGTATATGGAATAAATGTTTAAACAGATATTGATCAAGAGCTGAAAGTAGTTTTGAAAAAAAAATATAATGGATTTGTCGAGAGCTGTTACATGCACATGAATTATTTATGTGTAATAGTAAATAAATACCTGAAATAACTTTTAATGTCTATTTTGATTTTTATATGAATTAAATAATTAACGTTGTACATTAGATAGATTTATTATTATTAATTTAGTTTAAAGTGTAAATTGTTTTATCGTGTATTATCTTTCTGTATTTTTTGAGAAACTTTAGTAGTATACATTTTTTTCTCACGTTCACATCATTCTATTGATCAATCAATTGCAAAAAAAAAACAAAACCATAAAGCAAAAACTTAAGTGTAAAATCCAAACTCACATATATGCATGAAATTTATTATGTTGAAATTGAGTACTTTTATTAAATTAAAATTCAATTGAAATACAAATAGCGAAGGTAAGCGAGGAAGAATGTGATTTTTCGCTGTGCCGCGTCGCAGAATTATTCCGCCTTTCAATTGTTAAAACAAGCTTTCTTTCGGGAAAGGAAACCGAAGAGGGCCGCAGATCAGAGGAGAGAAGTCAGCCACGCACCTACGTACTCGATACTTCATTTATTACAAATATGCATTAAGCGTTTCAGTGCTCTGCCTCTTAGCCACAACGGCCCCGGTTCACGTGAAGTGTTCCGTGCACGCTGGACCTACACTGCCGGGCCTGAACCCACGTCGAGGTCAAAATTCAGCCACAGGACGTCGATGCCGGCTCTATTGAGTCTCTGTGCAACATCGTGCACTAGTCATGCCTGCAAACTGCACTTTGCATTCTTCTAACTTTCTCCCTCTCTATCTTTCTTTTTCTTTCTCTGCCTCTTTATCTTTTAGCCTTTCTCGCCTTCCCCTTCGCAATTCTTTTACAGTTCTTTACATTCTCGCCCCCTTACAAAATAATTTTAATTTTGTACTTCTTGCTCGCTGAATAATTTGATCAGTTTGTGGACCGGGTGTACAAATTCACCGCTACTTCTTTTCACGCTCGCAACTCTTATCTCCCCATCGGCACCCGTGTGCAATCGTACGATACATCCCTTCTTCCACGTGTTGCGGGGTGCTTGTAAGTCCGTGATCAAAACCATATCGCTGACTTTAAAAGGGTGTTTTCTTACGAGTCACTTCTGATGAGAGATTAGAGTGGGCACATATTCCCGCAACCACCGCTTTTAGAATACGTCCGCGAAGGCCTGCGCAATTCGCCATTGCTGTTTCGGGCATACACTTTGCGCATCGTATTTCCCGAGTCGCATCTCCCCCGGTGACGAGCCGATAAGGAAGTGGTTGGGAGTTAACGCCTCGCTGTCTCTCGGATCTACAGATACGTGTGTTAATGGTCGTGAATTTATTGAATGCTCTATTTCAGTTAGCAGAGTACAGAGAACTTCTTCACTCGGTGCCTGATCTCGCAAAATCGCATTTAAAGCAGCTTTCACCGACCTTATCATCCGTTCCCACGCGCCATCCATGTATGGAGAATGGGGCGGATTGAAGAGCCATTTCATGCCATTCTGAAGAGCATTCTCTCTTTGTTTATTTGTGTCTAAAGTCGCGATTTGTTCTTTTAGTTCTCTGCACGCGCCTCTGAAATTTGTCCCGTAATCGCTGTACATGACTAGAAAGGATCCGCGACGAACAGCTAATCGCTGCAAGGCCATGATTGCAGAGCTGGTCGTCAATGAGTGCGCAAGCTCTAAATGGATCGCTCTAGTTATCAAACACGTGAAAAGTACGCCTCAACATTTTTCCCGCTGTCGACCAATATTGACGAGCATGGGACCAAAATAGTCTACGCCACAGTGCGCGAAAGGTCTTTGTTTGTAAGCTAATCGTCCGGCAGATATTGAAGCCAACAACGGGTTATCCGGCTTGGCCCGCCGTAACTTGCATGTCAAGCACGTATGCGCGATAGATCTTAGTACGTTTCGCAACACGAATATATAGTATTCTTGTCGCATTTCGTTGACGACCGTCTCGTTGCTAGAATGATAATAGCGCTGATGATAATCAATTATAAGTAGCCTCGAGACGGGGTGTTTTCTATCTAAAATAATCGGGCTGCTATTATCACCCAACTTGAACACGCGCCCCTTGGCTCGCAAAATTCTGTACTCATCTAAGAACGGATTTATATTTAGAATTTTGCTTTTTCTTGGAATTTCTTTCACGGTTTTTAAGGAAATTAACTCTTCATTGAAGCATTCAGCTTGCGTCTTACGAATCCAAAAATCCTTCCCGGCGTCGAAATTGAAAACGCTCATTGTTTCTCCTTTTTTAAATAATAGCCAGCGGTCTACGACAGATCTTACACGTCGAGCTACTATTAGAAGACCACGCCACCCTAAAAGTCTAGCGGTAAAAGGTAATTCAGTATTCGATATGACTAACGTGAACACGCGTGTTTTTCTCAATTCGAGGTTATCGATGTTTCTTTTTAGAGTCTCCTTGATTGGTTTTTGTACAGGCTACTGCGTTTCCGAGTGTCGCAGGAATTCCGGTCCGGCAAACCAGGGACTGTTTGCGTCTAAAGTGTCGTCGCGCTATCGTGTAGCATAATCAGCGGGATTTAATTTCGTTGGTACGAATCGCCATTCGGAGCTTAACGTCAGCTCGCTTATCTCACCCAACCTATGAACTATAAAAACCGAGCGATCACGCGGGTCGGTTTTTATCCACCGGATAATCGTTAAAGAATCCGACCAGAGAAAACGTTGGTTGATATGAAAACTTAACTTTTCTCCAACTTTGCAAATTAATTTGGCTCCTAGTAAGGCGGCTTGTAGCTCTAAGCGTGGGATGGATGATAGAGATTTCGACGTGGCTAACCTCGTTTTCGTCATTACTAACACGACTCGCGCTGGAGCATTGGGGATGTCAAAACGAATGTACACCGCCGCAGCATAAGCCTTCAGGCTTGCGTCGCAGAAAGTATGTAGCTGTATGTTTGTGTAAGGTTCATTTATCGGCGCCATGCATCGGGGTATGCAACACAAACTCACATCATGCAAGCGATTCACCCATTTCTGCCATCCCGATTACTCCTCGTCTCTCATCGCGTCGTCCCATCCCACACCACTGCGCCATATCTCGTGCATGATGATTTTTGATTGCATGGTGAATGGCCCCAGCAAACCGAGGGGATTAAAGACTGGCATAACTACTCTAAAAAATTCGCGCTTTGTGGTTTTTCTTTCACCGCTTGTTAGCTCACTAGGTATGCGGTCGAGACCTACCCGAAATCCTAACGTGTCAGCTTGGGTATCCCAAGTCAGTCGTAAAACGCGCTTTCCTTGGTCGCAAAGTGACGCTTTTACTTGTTCGTTCGCTCGTCGTATGTCGGTGATTTTATCTAGTGTGCGCGGATCATTACTGGCATAGATATGCATCTCGAAGTTTGCTCTTGAATTTATAAAGATTACATCGCGAATAAGCTCAGTCGCTTCAGCAACGGTCCTGCAGCTTGCTAAATAATCATCTGCATAAGAATTTATTTTTATGCTTCTAGCAGCGTTGGGTTTAGCAGTGACAAATTCATTCGCGTTCGCGTCCTTAATATAAAACGCACTACAAGCGGACGACTTTGCTCCAAAAACTAAACATGTCATTTTAAAAACTTCTGGATGATTTTTTCTGTTTTGCCCACGCCAAAGAAATCTAAGTGCACCGCGGTCTCTTTCAATTATTTTAACGCGCAAATACATGTCCCTTATGTCAGCTTTAACAGCGATCTCATTTTGCCTGAATCGTAATAAAACTCCTAGTAACGATTGCAAAAGGTCGGGGCCTGGGTCCAGCTGATCGTTCAGACTCACACGCGATGATTTAGCGGCCGCGTCGAAAACTAACCTAACTCGACCTGGCTTGTTTGGACTTGTCACTCCAAAGTGTGAGAGATACCATATTCTCGTTCGCATGGTGTCGTCCGAGGCTTTAGTCTCATATCCATTAGAAATAAAACGGTCCATTTCTTTATAATATAACGAGGCATATTCGGGGTCCCTATCCAATCTTTTTTCCAAAGAATAAAGCCTTTTTAAAGCTGTAGCCCTACTATCGACTTGGGGAACATTGTCACTTCTCCATAATAAACCGGTTTCCCAGACGTTGCCGACGCGACGACTGGTTTTTGACAAAATATTTAAAATGCGCTTCTGTCTTGAATCCGTCTTAATTGAGCTGTTTATTGAAAGGTCGTCGGGCAAAAAATAATTTCTTATAAGCTCATCAAGCGACTCTACGTTCTCATCTAACTGTTTGACGTTTAAATTCTTGTCGACATGATTTGATCGAGATGCACTCAGAGTGAGTACTGAATTTAAGCCGCGAGGACACGTAACCTCGTACATGGCCCAACCTAAAGGAGTGAGTGACAAAGCTAATTCAGTATCAGTGACGCAGCGTGTCTCGCTGGTTTCTAACAGACGCCAATTGTCTTGACCGATTAATATTTTTGGACTAGCGTCGTAATACGGTTGAATGAAAACACTGGCTGTTTTCGCTATATAACGTACTAAGTCTCCTGAAATGGTTTGCGAAGGAATTTTTAATTTAGGTACAGTTATACAAACTTGTACAGCTCTCGCGGTCGGCGCTTGAACTTTCGCTACACTAACCTTTCTTGCTGGCGCTTCAGGTTCCACGTCGAAAATTCCCCCCGCAGCGGCTAACTCCGCTTAGCGATACAAAAACTCCGCCAACTTCTCGAGTTCCGAACTGTTCGTCTTGACTTCTGCTGCGTATTTATTATACGGATATCTCAACGCCGCAGGTAGTTTACGCCCTATGCATTGCACCAAGTTGGGGCTGTATAAATAAGCCAATCAATTAAAGCGATCGCAGCGCGGAAACAGCATTTTTCAACCTAGAAGCGAACTGAGCCAACTTAATATTTCGCGACTCCAAACCGGATAAAGTTCTTAATTCGGAAACAATTCTACGCACTAACACGTGTTTATTGCCGTAGTGAAGTTCTAGCGTTGCCATTATAGTCGCGGCGTCCTGGCTTGTGGCTAGGAGTGAACTCACAGTTTCGCGTACTTTTCCTTTCAGCGCCGTGAATAAAAGCGCGACATTTTCACGACTGTTGTATCCCCCCAAATTTGAAGTCGATTGGTAAGAGTCCTTGAAATGAAGCCAATCGAGAGGATCTCCGGAAAATGTTGGCAACGCTTTTGCCGTCGTCAAGCGATTTACTAACCGCGCGTTTCCCTCATTTAATGATGCGTCGCGAAATGTACACTCTACCACAATTCTATCTGCCGGAATGCATTCAAATTTTTGTCCGCAAGGTTAGGTCCTAAACGGTTCGATTCTCAGCAGCGAGTACACCGTCACTCTAGGCGAATTGTTCGTGGCCTACCGGTTGTGAATAAAGCTTCATACTAAAAGAAAATTTTTTAATATAAGAATTAACAAACAATTTAATGACATCATTTATTAACAAATAATTAAGTAAAATGTATTAACAAATAATAAATATAATAAATAAAATAACAATAAATATAACAAATAATAATAAATTTATTACAACTTTTTATTTCAATATATTTATTAAACCGCAAATTTTCGTAATTCGCGTCTAGTATAGCATATGCGGCTGACAATGGCTTTTCGCCTCGGCAAAATTGCTACTCCAGTGCGCGGTGCCATTTTGTGATGTGTAAGTAACTTCTGATAAATTTTAATTGTTTGGTTTAACAAAGTTTAGTTTTAATCACTTAATTTTAAAAAAATTTTTCAAAAATTTCAATTATTTAATTTTCGAAATAATCGATTTTATCGTTTTAAACTTACCCTTTGCTTACAGTGTTTTCCTAGAATGAGGAGAAAATTGCGTCTTGAGATGTAAAACTTTTAGTTTTGTTTAACAAGGTTTGTTAGTTATTATTATTTGTTTAATTCGTTTATGTATTTATCTCCGTTGTACTAAGCTGCAAAAAAATTTTTTTCTGTTCAGTCTTGAAAAGGACGGTATCGTAAATCCGTCGAAACGTCGACTTAATTAATAAACAAAATTAAATAAAATCCATACCATCTTGGTTCGTCAAAGATCAACTCCATCTCCACCTCAATAAAAAAAAAAGCTCCGTTGCAATCTAAAATCTTCTGCAAACGCCGCGGCATGGAATTTGTCAGGTTTGAGCAAAAATCTTCATTATTTCCAATATCGTTCCAACTGGCTTGAACACTCCTTATCAATTCCTGGGCATTATTTCCTACTTGTGGGGTCCACTCTTTGACTATTAAGGCCCAAATGTTCTCAATTGTATTGATGTCGGGAGAACGAGGTGGCATATTCAGCCGTTCCACACGAGGGTGTCTTTCATAAAATTCATTTACCACCCTCGATCTATGGACTGGGCTGTTGTCCTCTATAATATAGATCGTTTCTTGGTTGGGGTATCTGGCGATCACACCAGGTAATAAAGTATTTTGTAGAATATCTACATATCCAGCACCATTCAATTTTCTTTGAATGTGCACTAAATCTCCTGGGCCATCGCCAGATACCCAAGCCCAGAAAGCCTCGGTATGCCTTCCACTGTACTGGGTAGGTATAACATACGGTGCTTGGTATCTGAAAATAAAAACGAAATTTATTTCAGGAGCATAAACTATTAATTTACAGTGATATAAAAATATTTTGTATAATGATTATATATTAAGGATTCTCAGTACTCAGCATTTCTTTAAAAGTTTAATGTATGAAGCTTATAATAATATGTAGAATAATATTTACTGTTTTGAGATTATTTATCATTGTATTTAAATTCTTCTTTCTGAGCAAATAAAAATTTATTATTTCTTCAAAAACTCAAGTTATTATTCAAATAAATTGATATTACAATTTAGCAATTACGTAGATATAGATTCAATGCAGTACTCAAAATTATTCACAATAATTACAGTTAAGTTTATTGATTAAATACATAATTTCTAAGATTAAACATATTTTAAAATCAGAACAAATAAATATGAACTATTACTATAATAAAAGTTACGATTTCAATTTTTTTAAATAATAAATTATTGCCAATAGAAGAGTTTCGAGACGCCGATAGAAGGTAGAATTAAAATTCAACTGCAGGTCTGATATTACTCTTAGATAAAATTAACTTTGATCATAAAATTTTGTTCGAAGAACAATAAGAAGTGAGAAATTAACTACTTATCTAAAAATTCAAAGCCAACATAACTATAGTGATCCAAATAAAAAATTTAACAACGCATTAACTTTATTTCGTCAGTAATCATGATTATTTATATTCCACTATGATATACTTACGAAATATTAAGTTTTTAGAATAATTTACAACTTTAGAAATGCATAAATTGTCTGATAAAATTAAGGAGCTCACAACGAGGATTTCTGCTCTATGGCTTTAAAAGACTTCTTATGTTACGTAAATATAAATAAAGCACTCAAAATAATAATAAGATGCTCTGTCTTATAAGTATGTTTTTCCTTTGTACAGAACAAAATCAAATATTGTTACTGTAAGCCAAAGTAACTAATAATATTAAAAAATTATACAAATTAAGATTCTATATATTTTAAAGGTTCGTTGTGAAATGAAACAAATAGAATAATTAGCAAAACTAAAATTCTAAATGATAAAAGATGTTCGAACGAATCTACTGCCGATGAAATATCATTAAAATTGAATCGATCTCCAGTTACCAATTACATAATTTTTCACTAAATTTGTTATTAAGTTCAAAATTAGATAATTAATATACTATATTCTGCCGTAAAATGATTATTATTGAAAAGCTGAATTAATAAAATACAGAGTACTTTTATCTTGTAATGATTATATTATCTATATATTTAGAAATTTATTAAAATATTAAAACTTTAAAAAAACATAAAAAATATACATACTATTTAACATAAGGGATGGGCATACAATATTTGAAAATACGTATTTTAAATCTAAATTATTAAATTAAAATAACATCATTATTTGAATTTATAAAACAAAGACAAAAATTAAGTTCTGAAATGTTAAAGAATTATTATTTATCGTAATGACAAATTTTCACCTTTTGTTTGGTGGTCGCCACACTCCGATTCTCCCATCTTTATGTGTGGAAAACACCTTTTCATCAACAAAGATGGTTTTCTTCCAGAAATCTTGATCACGATTTAAATAATTGTTTGCAAATGCAATGCGTGCTTTCCGATCTTGGTCCCTTAATTTTGTTTATGTAACACATGCACGATTTTCGCGTTTTACGATACCTAAAATGTGGGGCTAAAGCAAACGTTTATAGACCGGCACATCGCAGCGGGCGATAAAGT
>JAPYZA010006931.1:0-10588 GCA_030522685.1 Eupelmus azureus
AGATTTTCAGAAAAACTGATTAGATTGCAATTAGATTTTTCATACGGCGTGCGGAAAGTTCGATTTCCCGCACGCTTAATTAAAAAAGCGTACTTTAAATCAAGCTTACCCCCGCGTGTGTCATAATAGTACATTTCGATACTAGTGCAAGAAAGCGAAGGTGAAATGGCCACGCGTGGTTGAAATCACCTTCCCACTCGTGTATTGAACCGTATTTTTGATACAATCTGCACAAAGTAAGATTTAGCATACGCTTTTTCGTTCGAGCGTGCGCAAAACTCGATTCTAGCGCCAAAAATTATATTTTAAACTATTGTTTTAGTTTGCTTGAAATGCCATCTATTATTACAAACATGACAATAATACAGTTCAATAAAATTAGTATCCTACTTGCATATAAGTAAATACACAAAATGAAAATCGCCTCCTCTTCAAAGCACACCATAACACAAGCATATTGTAAATAAGCTACATACGTACTCGAAGAAACCAATTCGACTGTAACGATCCCCTTTGGCCGATCCAGCGCAGCACCCAATCCCGATTCTTAATATAGGCGAATGCCCGTAGATGGAAGTGCCATGACTCACCACCTTGAAATTATTAATCCGCCAAATCAACCAACAATGCTGATAGGCAAATGTTAACTTTTCACAAGAACGTTAAATTCAACTTGCTAATGTTTTCCAGACCTATGACAGTCGTCAGCTTATGGTGACTATTTTTGTTTGTCTCTGGGGAGCTCGGCTCTCCTGTTACCTACTTTATCGCATTGTCAAAATCGGAAGGGACAAGCGATTCGACGACCGACGAAGCAATGTCATACGCTTCGCCGTCTTTTGGACCTTTCAGGTAAAAATAGTCTTCTAAATGCGTATAGCCATTACACACGTGTATAGATTGTAGGAAGGACAGTTTTTTCACTCGACGGACCAAATCTTTGCGTGAGCGGAAATTTAGGCTTTCCAAAAAATAATTTTTTTTTCTCGTTGTTTATAATGATACTTCAATATGTCAATTTCTTCAAAGACGCAGGCAGACATTTGAAGTGATATGTTCAGGTATAGATGATGCACCATTAAATATTTTGTGTGATATCATTTATTGCTTTTGCCTTGCATCATAATTTTTTGTTACACCTGAACGCCAATCAATCAATGAATGAAATATATTTAATCGAATTGGTTAATAAATAAAATATTAATTTTTTGATAAATTTATTAGTTTTATGTTTCCAAATAATTTTTTCCCTTCATGATCACGGACGCTTAAAGCTTGAAAAATTTGGCCGACAATAATTGAGTTAACCCCAGTTGATTTTAATATCTCATCATAAAACATTTCATTTTTCAAAAGAAATTTCATCTCATGCACATTAATAAACTATACTATTATTTTTACAAAACTTTTTAAAAGAAAATATCGTTCTAAAATTTTCATTTTTTATTGCATCGGAGAACGCGGAATGAAGTTAATAAAAGTAACGAAGTAGAATAAAAGTTTTTAAAAACTTTAGCCACAAACATATATCTTTTTTTATGCAACTCTCTTATATACACATCCGCATTACACTAAAATCAATTTTTGAATCTCGAAACAGAAGCAGCAAAAAAAGATCATACACAACATTAAAAATTGTCCAACCACGCTCCAAAATTATTTCCAAATTCGAAAGAACAACAAAAAATTCAACATCAACGTCCAGACAACCACAACCTTCATTAAAAAAACTCATTAAGCTCCAGTTTCATTCCGCGCTCTCCCCGTACCAGGCCGCCCCTCTTATACCGCTAACTACCTCGATTCGCCCAAAAAAAAAAGAAAAGAACTAAACAGCAATCAATAAAGAAGCAACACACGCTCCTTTTATACCCATCATGTAACACTCCCCGAGACTATCATCGTGCAATTTGACGCTATACAGGCGGTGTGGGTGTACGTGGTGAGCCTGCCGGTGATAATAATCAACTCGCCGAGGCACAAGATTCCGCCTGCCCCGAAGACGATGACGACCCTGGACAGCGCGGGTACCACCCTGTTCGTCGTCGGCCTCATCGCCGAGACCTACGCGGACCTCCAGAAGTTCGCCTTCAGGCAGGATCCGGTTAACAATGGAAAGTGGTGTAATGATGGTGAGTTTTTTATTTGTGTATCTGCATGATTGAATAAAAAGAATGGTAAAGTGAAAGTGACTTTTGGGCTTGACTAAACTTTTTACCCTCGGTTTGTAGGGATGCAAACGTCTATACGAGTTTGCAATCACTTATTCGCACTTGTATAACTGAATTGGTTTAGTTCGCAAAATTACATGAGATGATCTTTTCCTGTTGGGTCGTATTTTTATTTAAAAAACTATTCACATTGAGTAGAATAGTCCCGTTTTGCGAAATTTACAGTCTTTGTAATTAGATTTATCATTTTATCCAAAAAATAGCATTTCATTATATTAACAAATTGGTTTTATCATTTTTTGCAAACCTTCAATAAAGGGATAAAGTATCTAACAATCCTCTCTTTTTTTCTTTCTGTTTATCTACTTTATGTATATATAACTTATATCGACCCAATGCCGAAATAACACTACAATAGTTAGCTAATGCAAGAAGAAAACAATGTCGTGCATTTTAGCAATAAAAGCATAAATAGCCTTTCTACACCGTATGTTTACGCGTGAAAACGGTTGTTTTAATGGCTTCGATGTTTTCGGAATTTCCGCATAAATTCACAATTTGCAATGCAGATTTTTCTTACTTCCCCTATAAATCATGCAAATTTTTATTATCACAGTTATGCATTCCGTTCTTATTCCTTGTGTTTTGAATAATTATTAGAGTGCAAAAAACGGATTTCGACAACGAACGCGTTTTGAAAAAGTTGCAAATATAAATTTTTATTTCTAAGAGAATAAAGCTTATGAAAAATAATTATTGAAAATCAATTTTAAACAGCAATATTGATGTATCAGTGATTCCAGTTGTAGTTATTAAAGTAAGGAACTTAATTAACATAAAACCTTGAAAATTTTAAAAGTTGATTAATCTTATTTGTTCAACATAGAATCAGTACAACGATGAAAAATCTACATTGCAAACTGTTAAATTTTCTGAGAAAAACTCTCTTTGAGCGTGACACCCGACGTTTAAAGTAAAGTTACAGTATTCAATGTTCGATAAAAATCTTAAATTACTAATACAATAAAGTTGTAACAACTATCTTATTCAACAAAGTTTCCTTATCAACATTCAAAGTTACTTTTAACAACTTTCGATTTAATATCACGTAATAAGTGCAATTTTAAATAAAGCAATTTCCAATTTTGTAAAAACACTATGTGCAATTTCACACACAAAGAAAGCGGATAATGACGTATAAGTTGAAATTATTTAAATTGCTGTAGCATATACACTTTTGCCAATAACCATGCGAGCTCTGTAGTTCACTGCAAAAACGAAACATAAGCGAAATTTCGTCTGTCCCTCCGAATTGCTCACAAAGCTATTAATCAGAGTGAAAGATCAGCGATCAGTGACCTAACGTCGATTTAAACACAGCCACTCTTAACAAGTAACTAAACTTCAGCCGAATGTCTCTCACGTCGGCTGGCCGGGCGTCAAGCTCTTCTTTTTTTCTCTCTCTCTCTCTTTCTCTCGCGCAAACAGGCAGGTGCGAAAGATGCTTTCTGCTTGGTATGATTGCCGCAGCGGCCCTCGCGGCCCTGGCACGTTGCCACATATCCGTAAACTGTTGAATCGATTGTGTGTACGTGTATGTTTATGTTTATATTCTATGTGTGTGTGTGGGTGGGTGTGTGTATGTGTGTGTATATATATAAAAATGGGCTTGCTGCACATCCGTGGCTTGTCGCACAGGTCTCTGGAGGCTCTCGAGGCACCCCAACTACTTCGGCGAGATAATCGTCTGGTGGGGCATCTTCGTCATCTCGCTGAACGTGATCGAGGGCATCGAGTGGATAGTCATCGCCTCGCCGATATTCACCACGATCATCATACTGTTTCTGTCGGGGATGCCGCTGCTGGAGAAGGCCTCGGACGAGAGATACAGAGAGTGAGTATATAGATATGCTTCTAGCGCGTTTTGGGTTTCTGAGCCTAGTGATAATGCCATGATGTTTTGATGGGGCTTGTATCAGGGCTGAACTCGAAATGTAAGATGATCGGTTACTAAATTTGAGCTAGAAATTTTAGTTCATTATTTTTCCTAGAGTATACTTGAATTTGTAACTGGGTACTTAAATGACGATTTTTATTGATGCTTAGAAAAAAATTTGAGTACTCGAGCCAGATTTAAGCCAGAAAAATAAAATTTTAATTTTGAATGCTCTTATTATTTAAATCACATCTTGCAACCTTAAATTGCTTCATAAAAGCGAATTTTTTAACTTGATGCTACAAAATCGGAGCAGTTCCCGGTCTTGTGATAAAAACCACTATTCCATCCTTCAAGTCTGGAATCGGCGTGAAAAATTCCCCAAACTATCTACTCCCTCAACGGTAGCATTCCCAACGCAAAAATCAACTACAACAATCCCCTTAAAATTTCAGCAACGCCGAGTACCGCTACTACAAGCAATCGACCTCGCCGCTGATACCGATCCCCCCGGCGATCTACGCCGAGGTGCCCTGGTTCCTCAAGTTCATCCTCTGCTGCGAATTCCCGCTCTACGACTCGCTGGACGTGAAGCCTCGGGCGGCCGTCACCGAGTCAACCTCGATTAGCCTCGCGGCCTCCACGTAGCTATAAGCGTGCGTCGGCTTCCCCCGCAGGCGGGAAATCGGCGCACGTAAAGCCCAGAGTGCAGCTCTCAAGGACGATTAGACGTGACGATCATGTGTATACGTCGACTCGTTCCGCTATTATATTCTTGCGTTGTCTTTTTTCTATATACGCTCTACTTTCTTCATTTCGATCTGATGTGACTCTCGCTCGTCGCAGTCTTCCCGTGAGTCGAGCTGATGGAGGATTTCGGGCTCGATTTTGGTGACGATCGGTTTTTTTCACTTGTTTCTTTTGTGAATGTAGTTCTTGGCTGATTTGTTGCTATAGAGATTGTCTGGCGAAGGAAAATGCATGTTACTTAAGATCAGCGGGTGGGTGTTAATAGGTTGTAATGACTTTTAAAAAATCGATCGTCAGCAGCTTCGTGTCCGCTTCCGCGGCGATATAATGATGTGACGCAATGTCTTTTCTACTGATTCTTTTGTGTCTTTGACTGTTTTACTCTCAGCCAGATAACATGGACAGTTTTGAAAAATGAATTACGATCGAACTAAGCTGAACTTTCGCCGCTAACAACTTTGTTATAAAGAAAACTGGGAATCATTGTCTTCGTTGCAAATGCAATAACTAAATGTTTAAAAGTATACTGAGATAAATTTAATATGATCCGCTAAATGAATCCGAGTTCCATAAAGTCAATTAAAAATCAATCAATTGATTTTTCTCAGTAAAATTCGTAAACGAAATGTTATCTGGTAAGTAGTAGCGACATCTCAGTCGATTGAAACTTCTTAATCGAATAATTTTAGAAAATATCGTATACGCCATGATTGTTCGAATTTTATGTCATTCTCATGAAATTCTGCACTAATATTTATATTAATTGTTTCTAGAAAAAAACAAATGCACATTTATGTTAAATTACATGCACTGTTTCACAATAATTTTTATCATTTTATAGATACATTTTAAATATCGTTTGAAGCGTCAATTAATTTAATACTTTGATACTTTTTTACATTAAGATTACATTAATTATATTTTCTTACTTATACTTTTCACTTCCTCAAAGGGAAAACGATCTTTCTAATTTTTCCCACTCTCCCATCAACTCTGTAAAAATAACTATTATTCATTAATTCCAAACAAGTTTTAACTACTCGTACCGCACGAGCATTTTAACAAATGCACAAAGAAGCAGCCATCTGCTCTCAAAGTATTAAGAAAAAAACCTCCTGCATTCCGCCATAAGCGCATTTTCCTATATACATACATATACGCAGTTTAAAAGTGCCACACGTTGTGTATTTCCTTCGGTGATCCGAGGACTCAAGAGATTTGATATGTGAAGTGAAACGGAAATGCGCAAAGACGTTGTTATATACAAAGCTAAGTGTCTTCCTTCTGCGCGAAGGAATGTTGTTGTGAAAAAAAAAGTTTATTTTAACGCTGCGAAAATATGTTTTGCGAAGAATCGCTATGAAGGACTGGATCGTTATACTAGGGGAACAGTTTTTTCTCGGTGTATTGAAACTTTGCCACTTTTAAAAAGTATTCTTGTATAGGGTCTAATCGTTAGATGCCAAAATAAAACTGCCTGCACTACTGACTGTAATTAACGATTTTAAAAATTTTTTTTCGATCTTTATTAATACGGTATTAGTATAGAACGGGTTTTTTAGTGAAATTTGTATATCTGCGAGTATAACAAAATATTTTAGCCACATCAGACAAACAAGTAATAGTGTCATTCTTTTTCAAGTAAGGTTCATTTGTGTTCTGATCAACTTTAGCAACAGTAACTTACCTAAAAGATTTTTAATAAAATTAAAATTTTAGAGCACAAATTTATATTAGCTAAGAATCATTCGATTCACGTACTATGAATATATTTACGATATTGTAAGTGTTAGCTAAACTTGCATAAAATAATCCATGCATTCCATTAACAAATAACAAAACAGCAACCTTAATTTCCATAAACGAAAAAAAATTTTTATCCCGCACTTTTGTAACTAAAGTATTTTGCTAAATTCAAAACGATCCACATCGCCGCCCTCTCCGCGATTTTTCTCAAACATATTTCCGCCTGCAGCGCAAATAAACTGACTAGTTTCTCGTGGATCGCACAAAAAGCGTACAAAGAGCGCCGGTCAGCGCAGTCGGCGCTCTCGGAGGACTAAAAATATATAAGCAAGATCCACGACGTTTCGGGTATATAGGGTGAGAGCGTATGCGCTTGATGAAAACAAAAGAAAATGAAAAACGAAGAAAAGGGAGTAAAAAAAAAATTGAATAAAAATAATAAAACAGACCAGGATGTGATCGTACCGAGCCAGAGACTTTTAGGGTATACATATATAAATCGTCGTCGCGTTCGCCCCCAATTTGTCGTGCGCCTGTGTATATGTGACCCCCTTGGCACGTACTATACTTATATATATGTGTGTAACGTCGTCGAGGAGCGCGTACACGAGCTCTGTGTTCCTCTTTTCGTGATGACTTATATATACTCTAGAGCCACGATGTCCTACGTGTCGTGTGGAAAATATCGTTCCAAATGGTCTACGCGAATTTCTTTTTTATTTTATTTTTTTTTCGAGGGTTTTTTTTTGTGGAAGATTTAATTCTGATGCGTCGATTTTAAAAACAAAGTGTACCTATGCACTGAGAAACCTAAGAAAGTAAAAATTACGAGTTAGTTGGCAAAAATTACCAACCTACTCAGTAAAGCGCTCACAGACTGTCAAAAGGAAAATTTTTACCAACTAGGTTGGCAAAAATTACAAGTTAGTTGGTAAAAATTATAAACGAGATTTGCAAGAATTACAAACCTAGTTGGTAAAAATTTTCCTTCTGACAGTCTATGATCGCTTTACTGAGTAGGTTGGTAATTTTTGCCAACTACCTTGTAATTTTTACTCTCTTGGGTTTCTCAGTGTACGCTTGGACATTAAAAAGCAAAAATTATTTCGAACAGAGTTATTAAGTATAAAAGAAAATTGAGGTAAAGAAAACGATGGACTTGAAAGAATTTGGCTAGACCATTTGAAATAAATGTTTTCCACATTCTGCGCAATAACCCAAAAATGAAAAAAAAATATACCAACGAAAAAAGATTCCTGTTTTAAACGATAACGATCGCCATTGAAATATACTATTAAACCGATCTTATCATTTACTTGCTTCCAGTATAAAAGTTATACAGAATTTAGCCGAAAGCTTCCTAGTGCCAACTTGCGTAAAGCAGTTTTAAATTCTCCATGTAGAGAGATACGTTTATAAGCGGCCGCGTTAGGTAAACGATGAGCGACTTTTTTCTAAGGGCAAGTACTGAAAGCATAAATTGCAGAGCGCAGCGGATAATGAAAAGTTCAGAATACCAAAAGTATAGGTATATATACCTGAAATGTATCATAGTACATGTAACAAATTCCGCACACACACACACCTAGTCTCTAAAAGTATATAAGTATAACGTTTTGTTTAATAATCTTTCATCGTGAGAAACGAATCCATCATATATGCGCCTTCACTCGATGTAAATACAAAAAATGAAAAAGCCCTTCGTCGATTTACCAGAGATAATGAAGCCAAGATTACGAGGCATGCGAACGACTAAGAAATCACGACATGCATACACGTGCGTATATATTTTCGAGTCGAAGAATACAGGGGCCGAGGCCGGTTGTAGGGCCAGAGCCGGCTATTTCACGATGTACCTGGTATACTTTAAAATCGTAATTGATAATTATTACAAATGCCGTACCTATATGCGCTGTGTAAGAGGGATTCTGGGTTTTCGTAGGTCATTTTAAAGGGTGAAATTTAAACGAGTCCAAAATTATTATTATTTTTTTTTTGTAAGAAAATTAAATTTTTGAGAACAAAAAGTATAAACGTCGTTTAGCATGAAATCTAAATGCACAATTCGGAATCAGTTTTTATTTAAATACTCAATAAGTGATTATTCACGTGTGAGAAGAATCAAGTAGACGAAATGATTTTACATAAACTTCATTTACTGACGAAATAAATTCGATTACACACATTTTACAGAAAATAAGTGTAAATTAAAGGCAAAAATTTTATTTGTGTATTTTAATTACATTTTTTTTAACACACAATTTCTAACTATGAATAAACAAAATTAATACAGACTTGAGTCCTCAAATCACTCTTCAAAATGACGCTAAAGCGCATAATCAAACCCGAACTCTCGCCGCAAGCGCAATCAATTAAAAGCGCACCGTTCATTAGATAAGCCATAAAAGTACATGTATACACTAGCCGTAAGCGCAGAATCATAAAGTATAACAGAAAGAAATCGCTCTCTGAAATATTTGGAGCGATCACACTCTCCAAAAGAGTGAGAAAATCTTTAAAAGTGCTAACATATAAAACTTGTTGTAAAGTCGGATGCTCGCGAGCTTTGACTCTTATGGAGTTTAGAAAAACGTGAAAAAAACCACTTCGCTTCAAATGATTTCTAGAGCGAGAGCATCATGAAGTCAACTCGCTTCGAAATTTCGTCCATTATTACGCGTATGTAAAGCAGAAAGCTTTCTTCCTTTTGTTTTTCTCGGTGCGGTGGCGCGCGGTTATTTGAGCGCGGCGCCGCGGGTTTGGTATTTTATGGGAAAGAAAGTATATAAGGTAATTTTTTGCATTAGGTCGTAAGGTTGAGAGAGTAAGGGTAGGTTTCTTTATTGATGATTGTCGTATATATAGAGCGCTAATAATTCAAGAGCGATTATGATTGTTGGATGCATTTGATGACTTTGTGGTTGATTTTTCGTTATTTTCAGGTGATACGATTTTGTTAGTGGTATATTAAAATATTGTAAGATTCGAAACTTGGATATGAATCGTGTTAAAGAAATATTCGATGAAAATTAAACAATTAGCAAAGTCATGAAATGTATTTAATGCCTTGGCGATTTATACATAATCGTAATAGGTGAGAAGGGCAAGGGATAAGAAGTTTAATCAGTGGCCTTTACAAACGAACGTTGTTTCTAACGAGGAAAAATACCTCAGTCGAGCTCGGACGGTAGGTTATATAACGAATTTAAAGCGTTGAGGTAGTTGAACTTTTGAAAATCATTGTTTTTTACTTAAAATTATATAGTCATGCGCTTTAATTAATTTACAATCGTTCGACGAGCACTTAATTATTCTTTCATAAACGAGTATTTGGAAATACTGTAAAATATTAAGATAGTGCACAATGTTATAAATCATATTGTAAAAAAATGTAAAAAATTATTTTTTATGTCTTCTTATAAGTACATGTGTAACAATAGATCTAATTACTTTGTTTAATTCTAGATAATTACGATTACGCCTACATAGTATTTAGCTTACTAAAAGACATTTAATTATTGAATACTAGAATTGCATCTCACTAAATCAGTATTAAAGAAGAAGCGAACCTAATTCCTGAATAT
Organism: Eupelmus azureus; assembly: GCA_030522685.1. NCBI lineage: Eukaryota > Metazoa > Arthropoda > Insecta > Hymenoptera > Eupelmidae > Eupelmus > Eupelmus azureus. The sequence continues at coordinate 10,188 of JAPYZA010006931.1, forward strand.
CTTTACACTGCATAAAATAGATATACTACTGAAAATGGAAAAGTTTTCGAAATTTCGACGTCTCATTTAGTCGATTGTCATATTCTTATTCTATAAATACGAGCGAATCAAATATCTTAATTAACAAGATTATGCGTAACACCTACTGTAGACGAAAATCGATTAACTTTTCGAGCTTTATAAACATCTAGTTTTATTGAATGATAAGGTAATAAACTTTTCAAGTAAAAATTCAGACAAGAAAAGCGTCTCTCACAGATAAACTACTTTAGGAGTAATTATAAAAATTATGTAAAGCGACGCTAATAGAGAGTTGATAAAAACGTAAAATTAAAGGGAATAAATCACATGGTTTTTCAAATTTATCTTTGTTTTATTTTAAATAAAGGATTAAACACTTT
>JAPYZA010006932.1:0-11483 GCA_030522685.1 Eupelmus azureus
GCGGTAATTGCAGATTATGTCTGAATTCTCGGGAGATCGGATCTTTTGTGGCTAATGATATTAAGCGATTGGCCTTTTATTGTACGGAGCGCGCCTGGGGTACGTTTCATAATTCGATGCGCTTTATCTGACTTTGGATGACGCTTTCCCAATTTTGCTGTTTCATTTAATTAGAGATTGAATGATTGAGCAGAGGTTATTGACAATGATGAAAAATAAGTTTTTATGTCGGTGATTCGTAAAGTCATGCTTATTTTTCAATAAATCGTTTATTAACTATTGTGCTTGTCTCTTACTTTCGTTTCATTCAATTTTATCTGTTTATTCAGACATGTTCTTTGTTGACTCGTAGTAAGAATTTACTTTTATAATGTCAATATTTGCAAAAACTGAAATTACTACAAAAGGAAACGTTCAACTCTTCATAAACGTTAATAAAAGAGAACAATCTTTCTTTATTGTATGCATTTATTCTTTCTGCTCACAACAAACACACTCATCATATCACAAATATTTTTTCCATTCAAGCGCAACCAAACACTTTTTGTAAATTCATTAAAAACGCCTTCAACCAATCCCCACGCCATCATAAACACCATATTCAATAAACCGAAACGCAGCGCGAAAATTAAAATTTATTGTTCCGCCATCGACGAGCACGAGCAAAGTCCAATTTTGCCGCCTACCTCCAGAAAATTAATTTTCCTCCCCGAGCACCTTTAGCCAGCCTCTACGAATTTCCATCGTCGATGCACGAAATTTCTTCCTTTTATTTCAGCGCCCCGGCAGCGCGCCGGCGACGCCCTTATATACGAAAAATAAAATGCGAAGGGAATTGCAGTGCTCGGGCCGAGTCCCCCCGGAGACCTTTAATGAATCCAATAACTCTTCGCAGTCTCTCGCGCCGGGCATGTTAAGCATTTTTTCTTTTCATATTTTTTCTTCGCGAATTCCTATAGTTTTGAAAAATAAGTCATTTCCCGCAGTTTATTAAAGCGATCCATTAAAAAATTTTACCCCTCTTCCGCAGGCGCGAGACGCTGTTATTCCTTTTATTTTTCTTTTATCCCCCCCCCCCTTGGTTGCGAAGTTTTCCTACGGCGCGCGAAATTCCTAAGTCCCGCTTACAGATGTTGTTTTTCTTTTTACGCCAATTAGGATAATGGAATTAATAATAATAGAATTAGCCGCGCGTACAGAGCGTAGCTAGTAGTTTTAGAGCGCGCTGATTAATTTTCGTATAACCATTCAATGTAAATTTTTTTTTCTTCATATCCAAGGCTGCGGCGCATTTATTCATGCAATTTGCGCGCACGCTTTACTTCTTAATTAAGTTCAAATGAGAAGTCAGCTGTGCAACTGCCGCGCACGGTAATTGGACAGGGTTTTTAAAAATCGATGACTTGATATCGAATTTTTTAAACGCAAGTAATCCGCGAATCCTCGCAAATCCAAAGCGCGGTATACTTTCGCGCTCGCGCGCACGTATTATTCTTCGCGCTAAATATGTCATTACTAAAACAGCCCGCAATTTAGCGCCCTTTAAAAAAGTACAAACAAAAACCAAACCGATAAAATCCGCTGATTTATATTTCAGATGCATTAACGCGGCGCCTTTTTTTCTCTCTCTCCCCAAGCCGCTATCTACAAATGATATCTCGGCCCATTTGCGCGACGTACTATTTTCTTTATCAGCGAGCCGGCGTTTGATGCACAAATGATTTATGCGCATAGATTTTCGCTAAAATTTCGCGCTCGCGCGCGCGCGCGCGATTCAAGTGCAACGTTTTGTTTAAACTTGGCTCGCTTTTTAAACGAGCGCGCGCCTCCGCGCATACATGTGTGCATCGTCCCGGCGGCGTCGCGTGATTTATGAGGACAAGACACGGTTTTTATCCATTATCTACGCACGCGGGCAGATGTTAACTGCAGCTCGGCTGCACACACATGAAGACACGTGTGCGTCGTTGCCCCCGCGACAAATATCTTTATGAATATTTAAGTTTCCCGCGGACGCATAGGTTGATTAGTGTGCGTTTTTTTTTCCTATTCCTTCTCTTTCGGTATCAATCGTCCGTTTCGCGAGCTCGCGCCTCTATCGCTGAATGTTTCCACTGCGCTGTAATTTATCACGATGCGTCGCGCGGCTCTTTGTGTTTTCTTTTTACGCCGCGCTCGTTCATTACGCGCGCGAAAATAGATAGTTTCGAAATGAAAAATACCGAGGGAGCCTCGAGCGGATAGTTCGAGCGCGCGGCGACTGACGGCTATTCGATGACCTCGTTGAATGAAATGTAGTTTTTCGCTCTAGTCGATTTTTCGATGATGTTTTAAGCAGCTTGGTTAAGTAGCGCGGCCGTGTTATCGTGGAGCATTGCGTTATCCGAATGAATAACTCATTGCCGCGTGTAATTTGTATTTTCTTGTAAAGCCATTTTCAAATCCAATTTCAGCACATGGAAATTGTTTCTCGCTCGTCCCGAGCAAATATCTCCTCGATAAAGATATAGCATCCGATCTCGCCTTATTACTCGGCCTCACCTCCGCTGCAACTCGAAAAATCCTTCGGCTGCGACCTTTTTTTTTCATTAAGCTCGGGCGTCCCATCGGCGCCGGAAAATGTCGCCGAACGCGTCCAATTGATTTCGTTTCGGATTCTCATTACTCATCGGCCGACCTTGGGGCTCTCTTTGCGCTCGCCCAATGACTCGTCGGGCGAGTTTGCAGATGGCAGGAGCGCGCCGCGAGCTGCAGCCGCCGCGCGCCTCGGCAACGAATATAACTATACAGCTGCGCCGAACAATGAAGGATATTCACGGTTGCGCCGCTTGGTTTGCGCGAAAACGGATGATTTTTTTTAAGTTTGAAGGATTTTTTTCTGTGGGGCGAAAGCGGTTTTTTTATTATTACAGGGTTTTGTGCTTAAGATATCGGTTTTTGGTTAAGCTTGTTTAGCGAAGGAAAAAAAGATTCAAGTTTATAACAATAAAATATATTTTGAGAGTTTTTAAAACGGTTTTTCTTTGTACAGCTTATGTACATTCAAAAAACTTTGCCACTCAACGATATAAAGCGCAATACTGCTAAACATTTTTTTATATTGATTTTTTTACTGAATCTTCTTGGCTGTAACGTCAACTTACTACAAACTTCATTTACTTGAAGATAAATTATTAATTTATTTTAAATATTAGCTTTTAAATTTTACGTAAAATTTTTATTAAGTTAAGACCAATTTACGATTTAAAATTCATCATAATGTAATACGTATCGTCTTTTAGATTACCTTGCCTGTATATTGTTAAAATACTTAGAAACTCAGTAAATTATTTCCATGGCCTCATAAAATACAGACAAACAAGAGTAGTTCTCATTTTGAAATGAATTGCAAAAACAAAAATTAGAATATATGTACATGGTTCTAAGAAAAAAATTTACAAGTCTGCTTGTCTAAACTAGTGAGAATTCAAAATCACTAATAAGTTTAACTTTTTATGGAGAATATTTACATAAGTATCTTGAAAGTAATAAGTTTCGTTTTTCCCTGTGAATCGTTAAAGAATAAACTAGAGTAAACTTGATGAACAAATTTTCCCAAAAGAAACCACCCGTCTTTAAACATCAACAATCACAAAGAATACTTTTTTAATTTCTGAAAATAAATTTAATATGAATTCAGAGGCTCGATTTGATAGATTTGATTGATTTAATTATTTAATACCCCTCAAAAAATAAAATCATCATAAAACTCTCCAACATCCTCGCCAAATGCACCAAAAGAGCACTCTACGGAGAAAAAAAAACTATACATCCGCGAGCATCCTACAATTTATTAGAGAATCACGTATTCACCGTAAGCGCAATATATCAGGCTCGAGTTCTCAGCGCCTGCAGCCTCCTTCTGGTGTCATCGCCGTCGCATATTTTCACGTATTTCGTACATTTTTCGCGTCCAAATGACGCGCGACCGGCGATATCGGCTGGCCGATTTTCGTCACGGCGCGAGGCGCGCGCGCATTTCGACGTCGCGCATGCGCTCTGAGCCGCCGTCTTTATCGGCAACGGATTTTTCGAGCGCGCTTTTTCCGTCAGTTTCTAAGAAAATTTTTTGAAGAATCGGAAGTGTCTTTGGTTTAGAGCAGAGGTTTGTGGTGGCTTTCGCTGGATTCTTGGTGTTATTTTTATTTCCAGGTGCGAATTTTTTAGTTATGTTTTCGTTGATTTAGTGGGTTACTCGATTAGGTATCTTACGTAAGGATGTGCAGGATTGATGATTGTCCAGGTAACTGATTGACTTGTTTATGATCGTTAAATTTTGTAAATGTAAGCGTACGGGGGTTGAATTAGAATACATTATGTGTGAAATCGGATATGTATTTGTACCATTACGTGGTCTATTTGCATGCTAAGAATATTAATTTTACAGAAGAGAATTAGTTAAATTAGTAATCAAACAAATGACTCAGAAAAATACCGCTGATTTCACGTAAAGATATCAAATGTATATATATGTGAAGGTCATGTACTTTACTATTAATGCAGTATAGTTCGCATTTATAATTTTTGAAAAAAATTAATTAAAATTAATTTTATTTATTATTTATTTATTTATTTTTTTTTTAATTTGACACGTAGTTAAGAATTGAGATTTGGATACATAATTTACGCCAATATATGTTTCAAAACTTATTTATCATATTCATCATATCGTATAAAAAAGTTTTTAACATCAATATCACATATTGGAGCATTAGTAAGTTACCTATACAAACACATACGCAAATATACAGTAGTTTTTTATAATAATCGAATACCCGACAAACCAGTTGTCCTATATACTCCATTTAGTAAGTGATTTTTTATTATCAAGTATAAAAACCAGTCATAACTCATAAAACTCCTGGCTAACGAGCCACGAATCCCGCATAGCTCTCTTCTCGCCGAAAGAACGAAAAATCGAGCCTCATTATTCTTATATACCTATACTTTGCGCGTTCTAAGTCGCACACCAGCAAATATCCTCAGTCTCTTCTACAATGCCGTACTTTTTCATTCTCTCTCTGTCTCTCTCTCTCTTTCTTCCTCCCCACATCCGCCAACCGTGCCAGCTTCGTGCTCATAATGATAGTTAGGCAAGATGCTTCCTTCATCGTAGCCTTGGATCTCAAGGATTTCTATTTTCTCCTCTTTTCTATCTCTTTCTCTCTCTCCCCCTCTCTTTTTCCGTCTTCTTTCATATACATCCTTCTCCAGCCGCTTTTTTGCGTCTCCTTTATTTTCATATCGTCCTGCTGCAATCGATTATTTATTTCGTGCCCTCCGATGTATATACATGCGCGGCTAGCCCCTCTTCTTATATATTCGTCTTCTCCCTGCCTTTTTCTTTATTCGGCCGGCTACGCTGCAGGCTGTCTCTTTTTTTTTACCTCGACGCCACGACCACGCGATATGGCGCGGCAGCCGAGACGAATGGCTCCGTTTCGTGCGCAATTTTAGAGTACTTTTTAGCTGGAACACACTGGGAATTTTGCGCTCGTTCTTATTCAAAAATGGAGTTCTGTTTTTCTGCTGTAATTTTCGTCGGGCCGAGTCTCTTGTGCATTCTGAATTGCAGTTGGAAAAGAAAAGGAATAAGGATGAAAGTATTCTCTTTGCATTTAGAAAATTTTTAAGTACTCCACAATTTATATAATTTGTATATTACTTATTTTAAGATAGTTTAAAGTATCTTCCTATTACAATTAAATTGTTTAGTTGATACAACTACTTAATTTAACTAGTATTTTTGCTCTAATTTTTTCACCATCCTCCTCGACCTCTGAACAAACCTTTACCCACTTGTCCAACTGCACCCCGCCTGCGCTCGAGCCACTGATTAAAGCAGCATTCAAAACTCCCCGGCGCTGCGCACGTAACGGGCCTGTGCCTTAGCAGCGTTACCGTAAATGGGAATTATATGCATTTGATAAGCGCGATGAGGAACTGGAGCGTTCAAATAACGCGCGCGGAAAGACGCGTTAAAAAAAGAAGTGTCTGGGAGAAGGGGAAGGAGAAGGCTGAAAAAATAAGGGGATAAAAAGAGCGTTGCGTGCGTGTGTGTATTATATATACGTGTAGGAGTGAAAAAAAAAAGAACAGGTGAAACGGCGTGTTTGTGGGTATGTGGTCAAACAGGCACGCGAATGCACATACAGCCGCGGATATAATGCATGTGCGAGCGAGCGCCCATTGGCTCGAAACATTTGACAAACAATGATCATTTATTCAGATGTTTTTCAAGCGCCAAGCGAGCAAGCGCGCTACTTTCAAACGGCGGCCGTGTCCTCTTTCCTCTATCTTTCTCTCTCTCTCTCTCCCTCTTTCGCTCGTTTCTGTGGCAGAGCTGAATTTAAGGCTATTTTCATAGGCTCTAATCCCATGATCAGTGGCGGGAGTTTTATTATAGTAAATAATGTTTTTAGTGGTAGAATGCGGCTTGGTTTGTTAGAATCTGCAGAAGATGACAACTTTTTTGATTGATATTTTAGTTATCTTTTATTCCTTTCAAATTAGAGAAATTCAAGAGTATAATATTTCATATTTATTTTTTATTGTAACGTGAAGTTTTCTGCAAAAACGTCTGGTAAATGAGAAATATGTGGCAATGGACTCAATTGTGTGATGAAGACACAATGAATTGCAGGAATGCGTTTAAATTAATCTGGTGTGCATTATAGGTCACATTTAACTTAGTTAACGTAAATAGTTTTTCAAACTTACTTTATGAAAATAAATGTCATTTTTTGGTCAATATTTCTTAATCGATAAGTTTTTTGCCAAAAGAAAATTACTTGCAACCTATATGTATGTCAATCAATTACTTGTTCTTACTTTAGATGATTTACATAGTGTACACGTTGAGCCAGTGAAATAAGATTGATAATTAACTTATGTGTTCTTGTTAAATATATAGCCGAAATAAAAAATATACTCAATGCAATATTTTTAAAACATGTAGAAAAATTTTATACGTTGAATAACTGGTTTAACTGATTAATAAAAAAAAATAATAATTACATTTTTTAATGAATCATAGTTACTTGATAACTTTAATTATGTCATTCGGCGAGGTGCATTCTATTGATCAGAACTGGTAATACAGAAGTGGCATTCATTAAATTAGTTGAAAAAGAGAACTTTCCAGAGCAAGTTTGGAATAGTTATTTTTGAAGCAACACGTGGTTGAATGTCAAATAGAACAGCCAGAACAGCCTTTTACTTTGCAGACAATGTACGTTATTTTATTTTTTATTCAACCAGTGCGATCCTTTGTTAATTACGTCAATTTCGAATCGATTGTCCGACCTATTTCAAAAAGTCGAACATAATTGAATAACATCTTTGTAAAACGAGATTTTCCATTCATAAAATTCACGCCTGTATCGGCAAGTATTATTGTCCTTTTTTAACGGCGATGATATCTAGTCAGGTCAGGTGAAATCTAGATCTAGCCGGCGCACCGAATTCAGCGAATCTCCCCCCGGTTGAATTCAATTTGCATATCGTCATCAGCAAATTTTCGAGGCTCTCGAAAGCACGCACGGTCACTGAGATTGGTATCGCTTTTCCTGAAAGCGCTTAAATCAACGCTGATGTAATTCTCAGAAAGCAGTATTGCACCCGGGAAACGAACAGCTTAATACGCTCGCTTTGGCAACATATATTTTCTCGTTAATAGCTGCTGATTTCATATTATATCGATTCATTCGACGATCAACTTTTTTCATTCCCAACTTTTAGCTTCGAGTAATCCTGTAAAGTACTTCGCTAACCGAAGCCTTCAGAATTCGATCAGTCAATTACAATAAATTTAAATAAAACAGAGCGCCACTCCGTAATACGTACAAAAAAATATAACGCTTTCACCATTCGCTCAAAGTTCTCCAAAGCGGTCAATCCGCTTGGCGATCGGCAGCTCAGCGAGCCGCAAAAATAAAAAAAAAGAACACACCCGAAAGCCGTCATCATTTTCATCTCCCGCTGCCCGCGCGGGTTTCAATTTTTTGAGCCTCCCATCCGGAGCGCGCCCGTCGAGTGCGCTCCGTCGAAAAAACGTAGGGACGATACACAGGCGCATATTGGACGTTTTCGAGGGCTCGAAAATGACTCCGCCGGTCCATGAATGACGAATGATTTGTTTGGCCGGACGCGCCCGCAAATCGAGCCCATAGCTCGCGTGGCTCTCTGATGAGAGCGAGTGAGAGAGTGAGAGAGAGAGAGAAAGAGATGGCATTCGACGATACTGCAGCTGTGTGCGTGGGCGCACCCGACACATACGCGGAAAGCGCCGGCGGCCGATTCCACGGGCATCGAGCAATTTAATTTGTGAATTCCGCACGGCCGGGAATGGCGCGAGTGCTTTCCCAGAAATACATACCGCTTGTGCGTGTATATATATACAGAGCGGTAAGCTCTTTCTCTCTCTCTCTCTCTCTCTCTCTCTCTCTTGCTGTTCCTTGCTCTATAGCACCCAAGCGTTCTTCGCAGCTTCGGCTTTGTCTCTTTTTGTAGCCGCGACCTCAAAATATCACTTTATTATTTAGTTGTTTCGTTATTGGGCGTCGATAATTGATTTTTATGGCCTCCGAGTGGAATGAGTTTTGGTTTGTGAGACTGTGGATTATTGTGGAATAAGTTTTGTTATCTGAGACAAAGAAAGTGCATTGTTAAATTGTATTGTTTGAAGTTTAGTGAAAAAGGTAGCGACACCGTGAAACGTGTGATATATGCGCTGACAAGTTGGCGGAGTGTTTCTACAAAAATTTTGCTTTTATTATAACTTTTGACTTGAAATAATTATGAAATAATTAATGCATAACTTGAAATTTTGGATAAGCTGTATTAAGCTTAGCATAACACACCGTTCGAACGTTCAAAGATTCTTTTCGACGTATCTCAGTATTTAAAACGTTTAAATTTTATTATACTTTATGAAAAAATATTCAATTCTTCTTTATTGATATCGATTGACGCAGGCAGGAGTCAACTCCACTTTCTGCATTTTTTCGTTGCTCCTAATTCGACTTCTTTTTCTTCCGCTTTCTCTCTAAATGTCCTCTTTATCTCGCTCTCCACACATATCCCTCTTTCCTCTAGTGTCCCTAATGACTCTACTGTCAGACGACAACGACACTAGTCCACAGCGAAATCAATTGCGACGCGACAAATGAGGCAAGTGTATATCTGGACAAACTCGAAATCTCATGCTTCTTATCCGGTCATTGGTTTAGTTTATTTTTTTGTTGGAGGGAAGAATGGTAATTCCAAGATACTAATAGAGTTTGAAGATTTGTGTTGCCCTAGTAGAAATGTTTTCATGTAATGGCTAGTTAAACACTCAATGCTATTTCTTAGTCTCTAACAATTTTAAATAGGTAAATGTTTACCAGTATTATAAGTATTTGTGTCTACATCTTGTTCCTACAATTCATGAATTTAGTACATTTACTACATTAGTAATCGGTGTGAAAAAAATACCTAGTCTAACACAAAAATATAACTCATTAATAAATAATTCCATAACAAATTAGAAAAACTACTCGAATCATGATCTAACCAAGTTCCGTAACTACTTGTCTATAAATTCGAGTTCGTTTCGTTAGAGCAAGACGTTCACAATCATGCGAATTCTTGAGCGCAATCAGACTGTATGCCCGTGCGCAAGCGAGTGTTCTCACTTTGCGAATTTACCACGCGATTGCATGTTCATTTTGCGCTTAGAGAAGGGCCCTAGTAGCTTTGATGATCGTCGTTGTTGTGTACTCAAGTCGAATTTTTTTATGACGTCAATTAAGAAATTTTTGTATAAGAATTTGACGTTTTAAAGAAGTTTACCATGTTTGAAAAAATTACTGGTTTTGAGTGTTTCTTTTTGAAACAGAGGAACTCACAGGAAATGTGGGAAATAAAGATAATAATTTTCAAACCGAAAACTATTTTAAGCAAAACCATGACTCTTTTCCTTTTGCGTCGTTCTCGGCGCCGATAAGATTAGCAAAAATTTCACAACTAATTCCAAAGCACCTCGGATCCGAGAAATTAAAAAACAATAATTTTTAATTACACCGGCTGTCTTCCCCCCTGAAACCGCATTTTTTATCCGCCAACTACAAAGTCCCTCAAGACCAGAGAACCACACACTGACGTCGCCTTATCTCTCATTTCCCTGCGTAGACACCAAAAGGCCGCCATCGCTTTTCACTCTTTATCTCGCCCCACCTCCAGCCTAGAGCAGAGCCTGACTCAAAACCGGCGATGAGATGCGTCACTCGCTGAGGTCTATACTAGAGACGATAAGCCTAGCTAGCCCGCGCGCTATTTGGCCTCGCGGGGAACAAAAAAAAATGGAGTGATATCGTGCGCGTGAGTTTCCAACTGCGATTCCCTTCCCGTATAGATAAACGAGGAGCTGCGCGCACGAATTCGAACTAAAAAAGAAGCATTAATTCCTTTTTTCGCGCGTGCAGCGACTGACTTTTTTTCTAGCAGCGTTAGGGGCAATTATCGCTGCTGAACGAGTGGTGGGTTGCGCTATTGATAATGAAAGTTTTTTTTTATTGCGTTATTGCGGCCGTTATCGGAAGGTTCTTGACGCTTGTTTGACAATCAAATTTTTTTACAACGTCGAATTTTAATTTCTGTGGAGAAAGCATTATAGCAACAATATATACCGATAATATTGTTGTAGAAAATAGTTTTGGTTTAGTTATAGTTTAATAGGAGTTACATTTGTTACTCCTTCTATAAATACACATATATTAAGAAGTTTAATATTCATTTATTCAGCATCCTTAACTAATTTTAGAAATTAAGAATACATATAAAACAATAACCGTCGAACCCACGAATCTAATAAACCCCTTCAGAAATAACAGACTCTGAAGAAAAATAGTAAAAACTATAAGAAAAAGCAGCAGGCGCATTAAATACTAAAAAAAAAAATATACACAACCTGTTGTAAAATAAGAAAGTATGCCCATGGCCTGGCGCACGAAGCGCTCGGTGTGTCGTGCAATCGGCTGATCGGGTGACAGCGCTCCATCATTGTTTGAATGTAGTTGCGGTGGTGTCGCAGGTCTGGAGCGGGTCGCGGAGGAGTTGATGGGCCGTAGGAGATGGAAGCAATACCAGGACACCCTGTACAGCGGCACTCGCAGCACCGACAGCACGTCCACGCCGGCGAGCCAGCAGCAGCTTCAACTGCAACTCCAGCAGCTGGCGCAGGTTTGTATTTTTTTGTCAAATGTTAACGGTTGAGTTTTGAGCTTTGCTCTTTTTTTGGATGGTTTTAGGTAAAATTTTTAAAATATGTTTCAAGATGTATAATAAACTTTATTGAATCGTTCGGTGATTTCGTGTTTAAGATTTCTTTCTTTCGTTTGTTTATTAGACTAATAATATATTTTTGTAAACTCGTAGAAAGATGACTCGAAGAAATAATTTTT
>JAPYZA010006933.1:0-10588 GCA_030522685.1 Eupelmus azureus
TGTATAGTCGAGTATCGCTAGGCCGCTTGGCAGCTCTTTAAACGTGTGTATTCTGTATTAATTAATCTCCGTTAGACAAGCGGAGTTCGAGCAGTTTATGGCCATTGAAAAAGTTAAGCGGCCGGTTGTACGGCGACACTTGCGAAAGGGGAGAATTCGAAATTAACTTCTTTTCATGAGCTTTCCGCGCTTCCAAGTTAAAGTTATACATTACACCTAAAGTAACTTGGAAAAAGTAATTTGGGCTGGATGCCGCGCCGGAAGCCGGGGACACTTTGACTCCGGCATTTGTGCGAGGAGCGGAGTGAAAAAAATAAAGGAGCGCCGGCAAAAACACGCTTTTAGGGAGCTCGTCTCGAGGGCGGAGCGCCGCCGAAGTTTTCGGAAACTTGGCTCAAGAGGCTTCGGGGGGAGGCTGGCCTGCCTTCTTGTACTTGTATGCAGGGAAAACGCTGCTACAATCTTCGCCGTCTGCAAGTACCGAGGACGCTCTCGCGATTATTCATTCTTGAAAGCACGCCCGAAGAGAGATAAATGCAATTTTTCACGCTAATGGTGCGCAATGCATTGGGCGTGATTTTATTTTAACGTGAAAATTTACATTTTAACGTAAAAATAATTTGAGGGTGTAATTTGGGTAATTTAGAGTTTCGCGAGTGTTTTCGCAGGGTGGCTTTCTAGGGCAGGGCTTTGTTTTCTCGTGTTTACGATAATGCCGACTGCGGCGGTTCGTTTTATTCGGCCGGCCTTCTGTAATTGGTAAACGTATCGTTCAAAGGGCCGAAAGCTGTAGTGCCGTGTGCTAAAATTCAACGACGCTTATTTAAGCCGTAGCGTTTACTTTTCCACTTTGCTCGGGAATATGAAAAAAAGGGAATATTTTCTGCGCTTATTTCACCGTTACTTGGTTAGAACGCTGATTTACCGTGCAGCTTGCGAAACGTAATTATTTTTCGGATAAACGGCTGAACTCGCTCCAAATACACCTCATTAACCGTTCGGATTTCGTAAATGAGAAATTTTTAAACGTTTCTATTTACCCTTGCATAAACTTTTTGATACTAACTTTAATTTCAAATAATTTTCAACTAACGTTGAAAGAAATAATTAACATCCAACCATTAAATTCATCAATTTATGTATATATTATAACTTCTTTAAAAAAAAATTTTAAACAATGTGTACAGTTTATCTGTGCAAAAATATATACGTGTACAGTTTATGTGTAGGCTTTGTATGTATTCAACTTCATCAGTGCCCATCTAATAAAGTAAATTAGATACATAACACAATCTCCATCGCGAAGAATAAACATAATTTCATTCACGCAGCCAGCAAAATTAACAGACCGCCTCAAATAACGGCCCATCCGACCAAGTGCGTATAACTAAGGCAAACAAGCGCGCGGCAAGAAAATTAGTCACGTAATTTCCGTAACTATTGAGCGCAAGCTCGCAAGCTCGAGCTTTCGGCTCATCGGAATTCATAGTCAAACGTGTATTTGTCGCAACTCGCGCGCGCGCCTCTACGTGTAGCTCGATATGACTTCAGCCATTGGATTCTGCAAGCTCGACGCAAGCGTATAGCGCTGGATAGAACTGGCTGTTCATTGCGATTTTCCCTTCACCGCGGAACCCTATATATTTATCGAATGACCTATGCAGCGACTCATGCAATATGCATTGGCTTGGAAGCTCGGCGCGAACGGCCGGAGCTTTCCCCACGGGACTGGCCTATACGTTCGTATGGTGTAACAGGTTTATGGACTAATTTCATAGTTTCAACAAATGCACAATTAATGCGACAGTAGATACCGCTGTCAAACTTTTTACGGCGACTAGTCTAGGCTTGACTTTTTTTTATAGATTTTGGTGAAATTTTAACGCGTCCGAACTTTCCTTTCTGAGTAATTGAATTACTTATTTAGATTTTACGCGGTGAATCGTAGATTTTCTAAGGCTGCTAAAATGGAAAATATCGTTATATCTAAAATATAAACAAGTATCGACCGTCCAGCGCAAATAATTTTTTAATCCCCACACTATTCATCCGACCGAGAGAGAGAAAAAGCTAAACCGCAGGCCGGACTTTTTCCTCGCCGCAGGACAAAAAGCTCGGCCGACTTATAACGCTGAATTTTTACGGCCATATTTCACGCGCTTTTTATACCTTGCGGCCAGGGCTAGCAACCTCTAAATTACCGTTTACGGTAAAATTCTTGGCCGACACTGACAATCTCCTTTGACGTAGCCCGGCGCACGCGCCCTTAAAAATCGCGCACTAAAACGCAGCTATACCCACCGCCGTCGTATAACAGCGAGCTAAGGCAGCCCACTCGTGTTTTACAGCGCGCAGAGACGTTTTTCCAGCGCTAAAACCCCGCGATGGAAAGAAGAGCTTGCAAGCTCGCCCATCCCGCTGTTTACAGAGCCGCATCCATTCGCAAGCTCGAGCGCGAAAGCAGCCGCGGAGCTTGCGCGTCACGCGCAATTTAAATGTGATTATTCAAATGGGAGTCGCAGGCGCGTATACGCGCCACATAAGGACGCGTAGCTGTATAAACAAACACGAGCTTGCAGCGCGTGCGCCACACGCTAGGCTGGAGCAACACACTCGGCTGGGCGCGCTTACAAGCCAGGCCAGATCCCTGGCTTAGTAATGGTAGTTTATGGTGACAAAATGGGATACCCAAGCGCTAGTTCTCCCTGTAATTCGTCGAGGCTCCCTAGCTCAAAGCCGCGTGGGAGCGAGAAAGATGGATGATGAAGGGAGAGGGTCAGAGGCGCGTGGAAGAACGAATAGAGAGAGTAAAACTGCGAGCGAAACTACAAATTGGCATAATTAGCAATTTAGCTCGTTTGTCTCGACTTTCGAGAGGCCGCGGGGATTAATCCGGGGAATTATACCCTGCCCTGCGGAGCGGCACTTTTCGTTGGATTAGACGACCGCGTCGATCCGGCTTTTTGCCGCGCGAGGCCGCAGGTGTGGCCTACAGCTTGGCCAGAGGGCAGAGGCTTGAACTTTGGCTTTCTTTCGTTTCGCGTTCTATTTACGGGCTATTTGCTTTGTTTAATGCTGGCCGTTATTTTTCAGGATTATTGCCGGCAAGATAAACTCGAGGTGTTAAGTGAGAAATATTTTCGTCCGCCCGCTGATGGCTTTAATTTCAGTGTCAGGTATTTATCGCTATATTTCGGCTGCTCATGAGGATTTATGCACTTGATAAATTACTTGTAAATAAACAATAAAGCCGGAAAGGCCTGATTTATTGCTTGTTTATGGAAAATTGAGCCCGCGCCGAGCATTCGAGTTTATTATTATATTGATTCAACAATGAATTCAGTTAATAAATAACATTAATAAAACATATAATTTTTCGCTTAGGCAGTCTCATGAATTTCAAGTACTCCAAACAAATCCCTCGTCATTTCTGTGACCTACTTCCGCATAAAAAGACAATGCCGAGAAGGTAAATCACATTAGACTACATCCAGAGACGCGGGACGGAAAAAAAACGTAATCGAAATCATCCCCTTAGTTTAAGGTCGCGCGCGCCTCGGCGGATCTTTTCGAAATCTCGAGGCGGAAACTCTCCGAGAGACGAAGGGAGACAATCTCACCTGAAATCCCCCTTATCGTCTCTAGCGCGAAAACTTTTTAACAAGGAAGTAAAGCCGAAGCCTGCCTCGCTCCGCTCCTCCTTCTCTTCGCTACCAACGACAAACGAAACTTTCATTTTTCTGTTTAACAAACCCGCGCGTCGAACTTTGAATCTGCGCGCGCGCCGTACATCAGCAGACGCCCACGCGAGCTCGACTTTGATATTGGCGTTTTCCTCGTGGAGGAAAGTTTCGAGGGTAAGAGACAGGTTCTTGTAATTATTGAATTATTTTCTGCTGGGTGGGTCGGGGATTGGATTTTTTGCGTTGTTGGAGGATGTTTGGGTGAGTTTGGAAAGTTTATTTGGGATGGTTTACGTTTGAATAGTAAGGTTGATGTGAAATATTAATCTAAAGAATGATACTTTCTGATTGAACTTGGTATAGATTTTATTTTGTATGAATTTTTCAATTTTCTTCAAATTAAAAGGTTCGGAATACAAATAATAGTAATATTTTATAGGATCAACGATATTCTCTGGAATTTCTCAACGAGACGCCAACTATCTTTGGAATCCTCCGCGAATATATCGTTATCGATTCTCAATTTTTCAATAATAGTAAAATAAAACTTTTCTTCCAATATATTCTCCAGTAGAGCGGCATTTACATTCATTTTAAAATAAAACGAAAAACCCACGAGACAAACATTATTTCCACTAATTCAAGCAAACCCGACAATTCCAAGACAAAAAAGCAATCCACAAAGTACCGCCATAAAACACACCCACCAAAAATAAAACCATAATTCAACACCACGCGACATCCCATCAGCCCGATAAAAAAAAACAAGCAGCAAACTATTCACACAGAGACTCGCGACGTCTCGTCGAGTGGCACAATTTCCGGCTCGCTCGCGCTCGTCTCTCGGCCGACATCAAAGATCAGCCCCCCCCGCGTCTTTTTCCGGCTGTTTTTCCCGGCGCCGTCGACGTCGTCTTTGTCCCCGAGAGCCGGCAAATCGGAAGCGACGAGCTCGATTCCAGCGCTCGCATTTGCATAATCGAAGCCGCTCCTACGGGGGAACTCGCCCTTTCGGAAGTGGCTTCCGGGCGTCGCTGCGCTCTATATACGTATACACAGGAGCAGAGCAGCCCGGCATAACCGCATAAAGCGCGCAGATTCGGCTGGCGCTGCGGCGACGATGTGGCATCTGCTGCATTAATTAGAAACTTTCCTTTTAGTCGTTAGCCCCCATCGCGCGGCATTAATTTTCCAAGTCTGCGGAGCTACACACCCACACACGCGTGCCACCTTCTCGCGTGAAATCGAGCCACACACTAGCTGGACTCGCGTGTGTGCCAGCGTGCGGTGAGGGGGGGTAAAACTTTGTAATACCCCGGGAGCCAGCCCTCCTTGAAATGGCAATCGACCCGACGTACGGGCGCCCAGATTTTCTAGCCGCGAGAGCCCGGCTGTTATATATTTATATGTGAAATCTCTTTCGCCGGCGAGCGGACTTTCCTGGCTCTTATCGCTTCTTATAGAGGTGGAGTATGTGTATTGTATACGTCTCGGGAATCGCGAAATACGCAGCGGGTTTCGTCCTTTCAGCGCTTTTCACATGGAATTGCGCGGGTTCTGGAATTTTCATATTAAATGCGCGCGGCTGCTCTAATGTCGGCGCGCTTTTTGTTAAGGGCGAATGGCAATAGACAAAAAGTTTGCTGTATGGAGGAGTTCGGGGCGTTTGAGGGGGGGTATTACCTCGCGAAGTTTGCGGCTCTGGCAAATTGTTTTATGAATACTTCGGGGATCGTTTCGAGTAGGTATTTGAGCGGCTTTTAGCCCGCGTTTGTTTTATCGTTTGTCTTTTGGAAGTGTGATTTATGTGTGGATGTCGGGAATAAATAAGTAGATAATGTCCGAGTGTGTTCAGACAATTTTCTAATGTATGTTTATTTTTATTTATTAATATCAACAAGCTATTTATATAAAAGTGTTTTATATAAAATTACAAAAGCTAAAGATTATCGGCGCCGGAAATCAAAAGGCAGCATCTCGTTATATTCTAGCTTTTTTCCTACAAGATCCTCGGCGTAAATAAACTGCGGCTGCGTGTAATTTCGCCGCAAACGACGAGCAGAGCTTCGGATCTGTCGAGTCTTCTCCCTGGCTTCCTCCCGCGCTCTTTTCTTTCTTGCGCTCCTTCTCATCCAATATAAAGCAGCGGGGAAAAGAAAAAAAAGCTGCTGATGGCCTTCTCACGGAAAATTGCGTTTTATGACTAAAAATATTATGCATGCGCTGAACAAGACCGCGCTCTTTATCCTTTAATGCTACACGAAAGCATCAAAACACGACAAGCTCGGAAGTCTTTATTAGGAAAAATATAATTTTACTTTTATGGGAAATATTTTATTTCGTTCCTTTGAAATGCCTACACGAAAGTTTTATTGTTGTTTTTTTTTTTACAATTATGACAGAGCTTTTTGTTGACGGATTTAACAATGAGAATTGTGTTTTTAAATAAGCTTATGCATGATTTGTCATGCCTAATTTACCGAATCTTATCTTATTTCAATTTTAATGAAAGATAATCCTCCATCCAAAGATCATTAAAACTTTCCTGTGACAAAAGTCGCCATCATCATCCAAGAGGTAACCCCGCAAAACCCATCCACCACATCCCGACCATTCCCCACTAAAATAATAAAGCGCCGCTGATTATTCAGAGGGAACGCACACCCAGAACAAAAACATCCAACTCCTTTACCTCCTCACTCCTCGCAATCCATCTCAGAAAACGTAAAAGCCGATGCGCGCGCGCAGGAGCGCAGCCAGGCGCGAGAAGAAATAGTGACTCGCCGATAAGGACGCCACGGCCTCACCCAGCGCGCCTTGTTTTTCCAGCCGCCTAAGCAAACAGCCGTTTGCACTTAGGTTCGACTTTTCTCACTTCGACGGCGCAAAAGGACTCTAGCTCGCGGGCTTTCAATGAGAATTTTCGCAAGCTCCCGCAAGAAGCGCGCCAAAGGAACCGGCCCGACGAAATTGCGGAGCGACAAAGCGCTTCATCTTTCTCCTTCGCCTCTTCCAGTTCCGATCTCGACTCTCTGCGCCCGCGGACACGTATATATACACACGATCGCGTGGATTTCGCCGGCTCCTTTGCGCCTCCGAGCTTTTTCACGGGGAGGCAAGTAAATGACTCGGAAATCTTGACTCGGCGCCGTTGGCCTGACGGATATAAGAGTGGGAGCGGCAAAGAGACGGGCGAGACGGAGAGAAAGAAAATGAAAAAGGGAGGAAGGGGTGCGAGGAAAAAGGTAGTAGAGCGACGACTAGGGGGCAAGTTCTGATTCGGAAAATTGTCAAAATTGAGTTACCAGGACGTTTGTAGGAAAGCGACGCGACGAGAAAACGACTTTGCCACTGTGCGGAGCTGAGGCGCCATTGGCAGCTCCCTCGATTTCTTTTTCTCCTTCTCGCTCTTTCTTCCTGTGGGTATATAGCTATTTTCTCGCTTTTTCCTTTTAATATAGAGTTTTTCTATGTTTTTCGTGCTCCGCATCGTTACGCTGCTGAGGAACAGCGATTGGCCTTTATTGCTTATTATAACTAAAATATTTCTATTGTTATGTTTCCGGCGAAGTTTTTTAGTTCGTGACAAGTTAAGGTAAAAGATTCTAAACTTTAGTGACTGTAATTTTGAAGATAAATCTTTATTTATATTATACTTTTCAATAATTTCATTGTTCATCTCATTTTACATTATCATTATTTATTGATTTTCGATAAAAACTTGAATTGTTAAAGATTTCTAAAAAATACATTTTTCATAATATGTAATAAAAATCATATTTTCATAAATCTTTGATATATTTAACAATCTTTCGTTTCATTTCAGATAACATTTTCATATTGATTTTAATATTTTATTTTATGGAGTCATAATACTGAATCCTATAAGAATATAATTCGTAATAACTTCACTTATACGTTTGCAACATCTGCCGGTCCATTATTTTATTGAAATGGATAAAAGTGTAAAATACTGGTGGAATGGAAATTTTTTATTACAGAAATAAATATTTAAAGTATGCACTGTAATTAACGAGACAAAACTCCGTGAACTAAAGATGTTAATTCAACTTTCTTAAGTGGATGGAAAGTTCAGCTCCGTAATTGTAGGTTTAAGTAGATGCATTCCGAGCATAGTAAGACACGCATACGCTGGCTCGCTGTACCTAAGAATCTAATTTTAAGTGTTTACGCGAATGAATACTTTAAAAGTTAAACTTTATTTAGTATTTTTCGCACCCGTTTCTAATTAAGTAATTTCAAAAATTCAAACTACATTTCGAATTCACGAAAAATCTACCCAGCACTACCAGAACAAAACTCACATAACTATAATTACAGCAAGTCCAGCCCTAGTCCTCTCCGAAAATTCCCGACTAATCCTTAAACCCATTGTCCAGCGGCCGAGCGTACAAAATTCCGCCCTTTAATCCAGGCCGTCCTCTCTTATAATCCCCCCAAAAAATACCAAGCCACCAGCAGCAGGCCTATCCTCTCACCCCCACCTCCTCCCATACCCCAAAGGATAAAAAAGCGAATGAGCTTTATAAGCAGCCCCCAAACTCCACATACACCGCGACGATGCAGCTCTCTTGACGTAGACTACGGCAATGGCCGCGGGGCCAGCTCGATCGTGATCAATGGCACGGAAAGGCCAGGGAGGCCGGCCAGCTCGCGGCGAGGTAAACGAAACGGGCGCGCAAAAGTTTCCGCGCGCTCGGCTATGAAATACGAGCCCGGAATTTTCAAGTGCGCGCGGCGCTCGCCTGTATTATTCAAGAGTTACCGGCGCGTTTTGTGCGAAGCGAGAGCGAGGAAGAAGAAGGCGCACGGCCCGATATTAAAGACGAAGCGCGCATAGATAACAGAGGGCGCATTTTTCATGCGTGACTCTCGTTCGGAAAGTTAGCGTGAATTTGGTGTGTATCGCGTGGGAGGGTATAGAGGAGAGGTGGAGTTGGTTTCGAGCAGGAAGTTCATTATTGCTTATCGGAGCTGGGCGGTGGGGTCGTTAATTTGCGTTTTGTTTATTAAAATTGTATAAGAGCGCGGATTATTCGCTTTATTGGAAGATAATAAGCGAATTGGATATTGAATAAAATAAATAATTAAAGAACGGGCAGGTTTAATGGAATAATTTTTATGTATTAATCTCGTTTGCATTTTCATTTCTCGGATATTTTAATTTCGATATAAAAATATAATTTGTTTGATTTTGCATTCCGTTTTTGCCTGAGTTATAACTGCTTTGAAACTTTGCTTTAATAAATATATGAATTAAATCGCTGACATTGAAGCCTCGATTTACTTATTACTTTTATATTAATGAATATTTTTTGAAAAATCGAATATAAATTTATTAAAAAAATATAAATTTCTACTTCTCATATAAAAAAAATTCTATTTTTCTCTCAGCTTTTTTCTTCGCCCGTCAAATGGATGCCAGTTTTTGCTTTCGACTCATATTGACAATGTCCAAAAAGCAAACCCGTGACCGAAAAACATCCTTTATAATATATTACTTAAAAATATATTCTTACCTAAAAAAAATGTTCACAAACGTCTTGCAGGACACATTCAAAACACTCTCATAAAACAATATACCTTTCCTTTACACGAACCCACATAATAAAGCCCATCATAAAAGTCGAATAATAATTTACATCCATCAATCCTCCCAATCCCCCGCCTCGCCTCCCCAAAAAACCATTCGACACCGCAATCCCTCAAAACAGCCCAATCCCAACGACACGGCGCAACAATCCCACGCGCATGAATTCATGCATTAGCCACAAGCTCCCACATCCCAACAAACGAACGTTAAACAAAATCCGAGAAAAAGCACAGCCATCGCGGTCCATTTTATCGGGCGCGCCTCTGCCGCGCGCTGCAGCCCCAGCGAAAACAATGGCTCACGGGGCTTGCATAAGCTCGCGCTGCGGAAAGAGAAAAAGCCTGATGGTCCGCGCGCGCGCACGCGCCGGCGAAAGAAAGAGAGAGAGAGAAGTGTCGAGTTTATGAAGTTGAATGGCTACGAGGCAGGTGACATCGTATGAAATATGGAGGGCGAGTTTTATGCGGGATATATACGCCGGCGCGCGAGAAATCTTCCAGCGAGCTCGCTTATTCGTATAAGCGCTTTCAGGGAGATCAAGATTTCATTTGCATTATTCACCGGGAAGGCCGAGAGAGGCCTGAGGGAGAGGGGGGGGGGGATGAATCACGCGCGCACGTAGCCCACGAGATTTCTCTAGCTGCGGGATTCTGAAAAGATATGTTTTCCCGGCTAATTTGCATAGTTGTGTGCTTTACGATTTTAACGCGCTTGAAATTTGTTATTTCGGCGTTGGCCTTGTACCTTATGGGCTGCCTTAGCCGTATTTTGGTTTATCCTAAATTTTGGTAGGTAGTTCGGATGGAGCATGTGTGCTGTTGGTGATCGATATTATATTATATTCTTAACTGTAGAGCTTCATTCGATGCTTTATATTAACTAGATATTATACCCTGATTAAATGTAATGATGAACGTTTAATCGTTTATCTATTATATGTATATCACTAATAAAGTACTTACAGAATTCAATGTAACTGAATGCATCAAAAATAAAACCTATTGTTTTATATTGAATACTACTGTATTGAGTAAATTGATTAATCGAGAATATGTCACTACAAATTAGTGCAAATCCATTCTGTCAAACAGACAAAAGCTTACATATTAAAACATTGAATATTTCAGTAAAACTTTCACTCAGAGAAATTAATGAAGTCGTGATACAATAAACTTAACAATAACTAAATTATAGGTATACAAAATATTTAAGTTTCATAATAAAAGTACATTATTTTATGAAAATATTAGAAATTTAATTATTAGAAAAACGCAAAATAGCAGCCCATCAG
>JAPYZA010006934.1:0-10585 GCA_030522685.1 Eupelmus azureus
TTATAAATTTTTATTTAATCTACATACATCATTAACGTTTAAACATGTGCATACAATAAGATGTTTGTAACTTTAGTTTGATACATGACTTTATTTACAGATCGGATATATTACAAATCGGTAAATAGTGGGGGAAGCTTCCTCTATGAGGAAGCAATAAATATATTATCTAATTTATACTATTATTAAATAATAAGACACGCAGATTAGATAATAAAATATTCTTGTTTTATTGTGACAGTTTTCTGGAATTTAATTTCACAAATTCTTTATAACATTTGGCGTCGAAAGTTAAATATTAACAGAAATATTTTATTTCTTATTTTCAAAATTAAAATGTCAAATTTCAGACAAGTCTAAGTCAAAGTATGTCAGCTACAAATCTAAAACAGGTCGATCAATAGCAGACACATCAATAAGAAATTTTAGACGGATATAAATAATGAAAATAGAAATCTGCACTAAAAATCGGAAAAATGTAAATCAAAAAAGATTTCTTTTTATTTTATTTATAAAGATTTTTATGAATTTGAAAAAATACCAAATCGAACTTAAAAATCTTTCATTTTTATTTCTACTTTACTTGATTACAAGTGGTATTTTGGCAAATAGCTTATAACTGTACAATTGTTAATTGTTTTACTATTGTACTCATTGGTACAATAATAAAATAAATCCAAAAACTCCAATGAAATAATCACAACTGAAGACAATAACCAAACAATTATTGCACTTAAAAAATATAAAATTTTTGATAAATAGTTTACACAGAATGAAAATAAATCTTTCTAAACGAACTGATCCTGACAAAATTCTATTCCAAAATGCGCATTACACTCCATCCCCTCCCCCAAAACACCTCACCAAAAAGAAACAAAAAAAGAATAATTCCATCACACCTCGCTTAAAACAACACTCCTCACACAGACGATAAGCCATCAGAGATTTCTCAAGGGTGTGCGCGCGAGTTGTCGAAAGGGCATTTCCGTTTAATTGGTAAGAGAAGGAGTTTAGCTTGTCGGGGGAGGGGGCGGCTGGCGCATTATTCCGTGGCTGGCGCGACTGCGACGGCGCGCTCGCTTGCTGCTATTCGGTTAGGCAGATACTCGATAGTTAGTCCTGAGAGAAATGGATTAATCATTAGAGCGCCCGCGGGTGCCAGCCTGCCGACGTAGACAACGTAGTTATATGTATCTCCGCAGACGTTGGATTATAGTAGTCGCGGCTAGATCGAATCGACTGCGCGCACCTCTCTCACTCTCTGGCTAACTTTCCGGACCGCAATCGCCGGATGCCAGAGCGAGATGGAGTGGGAGCTGGAAATTCACCTGGGAATCGAAAGCTAGAAACCTCCTTCGTGCTACCCTCCTACTCCTCGTGCCACTCCACCTATAGCTCCGTCTGATATGCCGGCCGCGAATTTGCGTTTGAAATCATCTGGCGCGCGGTTATACCTCTTTAACTTTGCGCCTAATTCAATTATTACAGCTGGGGGGCCGGGAGCCGAGGATCGAAAAACTTGTGATTAGCGTTTTTTATGCGGTTTTGAGAGAGTTGAGAGGATCGATTAGGCGGATAAAGTATCGGCGAGTGCGTGGGCTGTTAGACGCGGGAAAATTTTCCGGTAAAAATTTCCGCGTAATTCCCGGTGATTTGGAGGCCGATTTGAAAGCTTTAAATGTTAATTAAGAAGTGGATTTGCTTGGACCGGCGTTGTGGGAGTATGTCTAAGATCGAACGTTTTGCGCGATGCAAACTATTAATATAACGTGATTATTTTTTTACAGAGAAAAATTTACATTACTAGGTGAGGAATCGATTATTCGGAGCGCACAGCCTCGACATTAAATTGATAAAAAGCAAAAAATAAAAATGTAATCACTTTCTGTTTTATGTATTTTTATCTCTGTGTCACTAATTTATTGTCTGTAACATCGTGATAGAGTATATAGTTATATACACTCTTTATTTGTAATATTGCTACAAGCCTGAAAAGACTGAAGTTAAAAAAGTTAAAATCTTTCTAAATTGTCAAATTCGTTTGCCAATTGTACGTAGTCTGTCAAAAATAACAGATATTTTTATCTATAATTCGTTTTTGTCTGTTAAAACTTTTAACCGCGCATTCACCAACATCCACATTTTTCCACAATACCATTAAACAGAGAGCTCCGCTCTAAACATACCCACTTGCAACAAAAGCACCAGTAGTCTCCCCACCGAAAAACTCTACCGGCACTTAACGTAACGAAAGCCGGCAATTTGCCGGCTATACGAAATTCACACAGCCAGACCAGGCTCGAGAATCTACCTGTGCAGCTTATAAACCGCGCGCTTGCGTATATACCCTGAGCCTATATAATGCCGAAAATCCCTGCGGCACCAGCAGCGCACATACATACACATACACCCCTCCTGCTACATATCAGGTACACGTATACATATATACATACACGTATACCTCAGTGCGTGGGTCCAAAGAGTACAGCTTGGCCGAAAGTTTCGCGAGATAGCGATCGATGATCCCTCCAGCTGAAATATGCACCTCGCCAATTTGCCGATCAAAATTATTATTAAGAGGTAGAGCCGCGAGGTAGTAGCCCTGGCTCCTACCTTGACGTCTCCGCGTATATACATATAAGCGCTGCTTCCTTTCTAACAAAAACAAAAGCAAAGGATAAGGATTCACCGGCGGCTCCTGCTTGTTTCTTCTTCTTTTTTTTCGGCGTTTTTTAGCGCTGCTTTCCTCACTTTCTATATATATTGCAGCTTCTCTTTTGCAGGCCCAGCTCGCCGTGGAAACAGACGAAAGACGGTGATGCTCGCATAAAAGCGTGGGACGACGGAAGCCGTCGGCGCATTACAAAGAGGGTCGAGGCGGGAATAAAACGGCTTAAGATTGAGCTTAATTTTTGGGATTTTGGTTTAATATTATGAAAATTAGTGAGTTTTATTATGGATATTTTTTATTTTTTAATGCGATGGGGTATTATGTTATTTTCTGGGAGTCGATGTATGCTTATCTTTTTGGTGGATTGATGAATGATAAAGTCAAGATAAGTGTTCACGATTTTCTTTTACGTTTTAATATGTAAAAATGGTGACAATGTTTTTAAATGGAAGCTATACACTTGGACCATATAACTTTCGCACACGACTTTACAACTTTATAAATGAAGACAATAATACTTTCATAAAAAAATATATACATAATAACTAGTTAGACAAAAAAATCTCCCTCAATTCCTACAAAATCTCTAAATAACAACACCAAAAATCATATCATTAAACAATCTAAAACACAACGCAACCAAACCCTCTCCACAATAATCGAGCATCTCAGCCGCGTTTCCTCACCCATCATTCCATAAACTTCCCCACACCCGTCTTACTGTACATAAACATCAAAGACCAGAGCTAGCAAGCCGCTCTGCTTACGTAAAATCAGAACACCCAGAGCAATAGCATAAACGCTCGCGATGAATTAGACCGGTTTTAACGGCACATCATCGAACAATCCTCGCGGCTGCAACTCGCTCGTGTGAACCATCGCCACGAGTACTCCGCAAAACACACCTATACACACACGCTGAGGGAAATAAAGATGAAAATATTGCGCACAGAGGAACGAATGAAGAAATGAGCGTGCAGCCGCACTTGCGGTGAAGTATATAGAAAAGGGCGCTAAGAATACCATAGGCTATACACGGCGGGGGTGGAGGATGTATTATTCGCTCGCGCGCAATGCAGGACGTCAATATGTCGAGGGGTAATAAGATGGCCGGCGATAAAGTAGTGGGTGTAGATACACAAGATAACAATCAGGCAGCGCGCGAGCGGCAGTGGCTCCTGGCGATCCTCTGATTACAGGCTTTGGCTCTCTCTACTTTCTGCGTGCAGCTTGGAACACTCTTGCAGCGAGAGCTTTACGATATATTTCGTATAAGTGGTTGTATGAGAGTAGCCGGAGTCGTCGATGTGGATTCGCGTCGGTTGAGGTGCGGTTTTCTTCATTTATATTGTAAGTACGATGTGGAGTCTGGGATGTCTGTAATCAAGGTGGGGGAGCGAAGTGAGACATTCAATTTTTGGTTGGCAAGTCCTTTGGTCGTTGGTTTGGGAGGATTGCTTCGGGCTACTTTGTTTCATTGTGTTGTTTGAGCGAGGTAATGACAGGGGATTCGTTGGATAAATAATGATGTAAGAGTTGTTTGACGCTTGTTTGATGTGGGCTAATTTGTTTTATATTTCGAAACAAAACTTTCTGCGGGACCATTTTTTTTTCATGGGATTGAAATGTCATGCAGAAATGGATGCTTTAACGATACACTTTCAATGATGAATGATTCTATATGCTTACAATAATTCATATGCAATAAATACCTGGTGAACATTTAACATCGAAATATACAAGCATGTATTTGTATCACTGATATTTTGAACTAAAATCACGTACCATTTAAATATAAATAGTCCAACCCAGCGTTATTAAACCAATTCAATGCTTTACATATCTATCATCAGCCGCTCAACCAGATACCTCGTTTGTACCCTCTCAAACGCTCTAATTAATATAATACCATCGCCCAAGCAAACACAGCAATTTAGTCAATCCAAAAGCGCCGCTCGGCAATAATTTATTCCCTACTTAACCTCGCTCGCTATTTTAAACTCTGTTTACTTAATTTCTATATTGCACGCGACTTTCAAACCGCAGAAAATCCCCAGCTACACTCGCTCCTCTAGCAAAAGCACATACACATATCCCTCTCACGCTCAGGTCGAACCAAACGCAGCCAGCCTATATGTATATACTGCCGGAGCTCGGATAGTTTCCATGCACGGTGAGCGCTTTGCTATGAGCGCATAAATTCGCCGTCGCGAGAGCGCGAAGGTTGCGTGTGTGCATGCGTATTTTCTGCTCGTTCGCGGACAGGATGCTGCTTAGCGCCGACGAGAGGAGCCTTGTATACAGCTTCGAGACGCTCGGCAAAAGAACACAGCCAGTTGCCTATATACGCGCATTCAGCGCTGAGAGAGAAGGAAATCCTATATGTATAAGAAACGAAGAAAAGGATGGGATACAGGAGAGAGAGAGAGGAGCACTTGTGCACCTTCCACGATGTCCAGCGCGTATTTATGACGCCGGGGGACGAGGTGTATGTATATACAAGTTGGCTACACGTTATAGATTTTGTTCAACTTGAATGGCTTTCTATTCAGGCTCTGCGGATGAGGAAGAGGGAGCGAGCTGGCTTTTAAGCGAGGATGGCGGCGTGTTTGCCGATGCTTCTGGTTTTTTGACAAAGTGGGTTGTAAGATCGATGGCGAGAGGAAATTTTAATGGAAGCAAATGGTTCGAGTGATTGTTGAGGGAAAATAATGTTTTTGCACGTGTGCTTGCAAAACTGATAAATGTATAAGTAACCTTTCTAGAGTAATATTAATTTGCTGGGCAAGACACGAGGCATCCCGTATCGAAATATATAAATCAAAGTCCAAAACCAAAAACGGGATTTTAAAATACGCACAAAATAAACGAAAGAGAAAAAAGGGGCGCTGTAGGTATCGACGAAGCGAGTCACGCTCGCGTTTCGCTTTAGCTTAAGAAACGCGCGCGCGTGGGCTGGACGCCCAGACGTAGGGTAGTCTCCTCTCTCCTTCTCTCTCTCTTTCGCCCAGTCTCTCGCAAATTCAACGAGACGGTAGCTCGGCCGTTTCTTTTACTCTCATCTCGTATACGTATATCGAAAAGGACATGTTGCCGATCGTACGCATATACACATATATGCAGGCGGAACCAGCCAGAGCAAAAGAGAGAAAGAGGCCAGGAAAAAGATCGATCGTGTAGGACGTGAAAGGAGGGAGAGGGAGAGGGAGAGGGAGAGAGAAAGAGGAAGAGGGAGAGAGAGCGCGGCAAGAAAGAGGAGAAGGAATTCACGAACTGCAAAATGCAATTATCGGCATTAGTCCGCGGGGTATCACGATCTGCTGCCGCCGCCGACGCCGCTGACTCGCTGTCCTCTCTTTCTTTCTCTCTTCGGTGCTTGTGTGGGTGGTGCGGGATGGTAACGGGTGACTGAGGGATATACACGCGAAAGAGAGAGCGCGAGAATGATCTCTCTCCTAGTGGCTTTCTTCGACTTCATTTTTGCAGGGTTGAACAGTGAGAACGAAATTAACTGCTTTGGAGGGCAATTACGGTTATTGCGCTGGATGAAGCCGTGAACAAGGTACTGTCGCTTGTTAAAAGGCTTGCTGGTGTTAAGAGAATAGATGAATATTTGTGATAATGTAGCGTTTGTTTAATTAGCGTTAGGCATATTAATAAACTCTTTGTAGACGTAATTGAAATTGGTAATGGTACAGGTTGATATTATAATCAAGAATGAAATTCAACAAAGTCTTATTGATATTAGAATAAATAAATCTGTGTGTATGACTTAATATGTACATTGAGTTTTTAAGTTTAATATATTTCACGGAAAAGTTTTTCTGTTTTTATAATGCTTGTTAATTATTCAAGCTCTTTAATTTGCAAACAGTCGACTGTTCGGAAATTTTTCTGTTAACACCTTAGAAACACATGAAGACTTCAGAAACATTGATTCTTTTGTAAAATAAATAATTTTAAGAAAACTTATTTACATTCGTTGATGATTCAAGTTATTAATACGGCATTGGAAACACTTATTCTTAAATTTGCTTTAGAAGAATAAATTAAGTTAAATTAGTATCTGGATGTTGATGCTCACTGCTTTTTAATAGAATTAGACAGCTATTTTCAGTGAAGATTTGAGGATTTTACTATAATTCTTAATTATTTTAAAGGTTTTTGAGTTTCATCCGTGCATTGTCATTTAAGATACTGACATTTTATTGACATTATCCTTACGAAAGAAAACGTTCAAATTGGTGACAATTTTATGTGGTCAACTAAAATGAAATCCGGAGAATTTTTAAAATTATGACAATTAAAACTAAGAATAATCCATACATTAAACCATAGAACACCTTAAAGTTTCAATATTTCAAAAATACATCTCAAAAATATATCATAACTCTCCAATAAATAACAAAAACCACCCACTACCAGCAACAATCTTTAATTTTCCAGCCACACCGCAGACACCCAAGACTCAACTAAACCGGGCTCACCGCCTGGCATCAGCTTAGAAAGGCCGACGTGTATCATACGCACGTACAAAGCCCGGTAGCCCTGGGCCATAAGGTCGGCGGCCCTCCTCCAGCATCCGTACACCCTCGCCTCTACGCACACACGCACACACACAGACCGCAATCTCATAAAGCCAAAAGAAAAAAGCCAACCGTTTCTTTCTACCTTGCACTTATACTCGCGCGAGCGCGGACTTGGGGGCCTATACTTTGCGCGTCCTATATGCTATCTGTATCTCAATCCCAAGAGCAGACTTGCTTCCTATATATAACAGAGCTGCGTATACATGCGGATGTACATACGTGTGAGAGAGGGAGCTGCCAGAACCGCGGAAGACGCGCCTCCAAGAGGAGAGAAGAACGAGAGGAGGCCGACTATATACGCGCCGCGCGGGGAGAGTCTTTGCGCTCGCGCGCGCGAGCGTCTTTCTTTCGCTCCCTGACTCCGTAATTTTCTAATTATATACTCGAAAATAATTGGTTATTATAGGCCTCGTTCGGCGGTGGCGGCGATGCGAGAACGCGCGCCGCGCTGCACCAGCCCCAAAGGGTATCACGAACGCGTGCGCCTATATTGCCAGTCCTATCCGAGGGCAAAAATGAGCTACTCTCGTTCGTTTCTTCCGCGCGCGAGCGAGCGCACAAGCAGGACTATGCACAAGCTGCGTGCAGTGCACGACACCGTTCCTTGTCCTTTTTTTGTTTTTTGTTTTGGGGAAGAGTTGAGATTTTTTCGACCTAAATGCCGCGAGGCGCTTCTATTTTTATCAATTTGCTTAAAAGTAGGGTGCAGAGCCGAAGGCTAAGTTGTAGACTCATTGGACTGAGGTAACTAGTCGGATGACTAATTTTGGCTTGCTGTTTTGCGTGATGGGAACGTTGTGTTTTATTGATTTTATATCATTATTTTTATATGATATAATTGGGATCGATACAAAAATAACTGCTCTAGATTTTAAATCTTAAGGGAATTTCACTACTCATAAAAAATATTGTTGATGACGATAATAGTTTTATTATCTATGATATAAAAATGATCTAAGAATACATTAATTACTATTAATAGAAGTAAATCGTAACTTCATTTGTAATAATTATTAATTTTTATTAATATATAAGAAATTTCAAATCTTTATTAAGAATCTTTAATTTTGTCTACAGAAAGTAGATAATGAAAGTAAAATGCGGACAAAGTACAATCAAGAAACATCAATGATCGAGTCAAGCACCGATTTTATCGGTTTTCGTTAATATTTAAACATAGATTCCAGCATAATTTGTGAATACTTAATATACAGTATCATCTTTAACTAACTAATACAACCTTATCGACCGATGCTAAATAGCTTGAAAGGACATAACTAAGGGCCGAAACCTTATTAATTATACGCAATTTAAAAATCAAAACAAACGTACTTGATTATGCAGTCACTGCTTCAACTCGTCTGAAATTGTAATTCCCTTGTTTCACGGTCTACCAAGACTGTCAGCCGCATTGTCTCTGCCGGTCTATTATCGCTTATAAATGGCCTAATATCAGTGCTAATGACGAGAGATCGACAGGCTTCCGAGAAAACAACCAACTTTAGCATGTAACACGGTGAGAAAATAGAAAAAACAATGAGCGAGGACAGTTAAAAAAAAATGCGGCGATAGGCCCTGACACGCGCGCACTTCTTGAAAATCGTCCCACGGAAAAAGCGGGGTATTAATAAAATCGGTGAAAAATCACTGTCCTGCAATATCTCGGCAATCTGCCGTGTCCTCGCTTCTTCCCCCTTTTGTTTTCTCGGGATCTGGATCCTCCAAATTTTCCCTCGGCTTGCGCAAGCCAGCCGACAAGCCGGCAGCAGTCCCGTAGGTATATCTGTAATATCTGGGGCTCGTAAGATGCGTGACGGACGGCCGAGCGTCGGCGTCGGACAGCCGATCGTCATCGGCAGCTCTCGAAAAGTAGCTGCTCTCGAAAAAGGGAAAGGCAAGGACCGAATGTATATATAGCTTAGGTGAAATTCAGGTGAGAGAATTCGGCGTTTCTTTCTTCTTTCTCTACCCCGTCCTTCTTCGGATGCTCGCGCGTCTTGCCAGTGACGGAACGAAGCGTATTAACGGCGTTATCCTCTCGCTGCCGACAACACGACCTTATCTTGCTCGGAAGATAAAGGAGGCATATAGGTGGCCCCGGGCCATTAGTTAACATTCGATGTGACATCGGTTGACATTATTGCCGAACGTTTGTTCGTCGTGTCAGCGAACGTCAAGATCCGACGCCAGCTCGTGAGAAGCGCAGAGTACAGTCATCTGCTTTCTCGATCTCGCGTGTACATGCGCCGAGACTTTTTCGTGGTAAAACGAGCGAGGTAAGAAAATTTGATTTTAAACTGAGGCGCTTGCGAACGCCGAGTGTGCGGGACCGCTTAGGAATGGTTAATTCGAATCGATGCTCCTCTACATTTACATGCATTAGAATATTTCTGACAAGGATTACATTAAGAGCAGTCGAGGCAGCTATCGGACAGTAGTCGACGAGCTCTATTCTACAATGTACAGTTTTGTTATCTGACAAGCGTTTCTTTTTTTTTTGGTCCCCTTGTCAAACAATGTGCTTGGGTAAACTTTTTATCGTTTTGTTGTTCTTGGAAGTTGGCTACTAGGAAAAAAGGTGGGTGAATTTTCCGGATGATTGGCCTTCAAATTATCATTCGAATGACACTGTTGTTGAGAGGACATCGAGATAAATGACTTTTTAATTCTAATATTAAGCAAAAATATTCTGGGGTTATATGCAAAATAATTAGATAATTAATAGATAAATGACATAGTATTTTTTTTTTTTTTTTTTATATAAGATGAAAAAAATGTTTATTACGTGAGCATTTGAAACACTTAAACACTTATTACTGCAATAATAATATAAAAAAGCAAACCTATTAAATTGAAGAAGTTGAAAAAGAATAGACGAAATAAAAACTTATCCACATATTTACAATAAAGTATTATATTTATAATAGTTTTGGAATGAATATTAAGAACCGAATCGAATTAGGTGACTATTTTTTAGAATCGAAAGTGTCCAACTTATGAGTAAAAAGTTTAAAACCTACACTTAAATCAATATAAAAGTTTTAAATGTAGATTTAATATATTGATTTTAAACAATAAAAAAAAAACTAAATTAAAGGAGGATCCCCACGGCTATATAGGAAATTGCCCCGCAAGAAAAATGTACAAAACCATCGCCATCGTATAGAGCATAAAAAAACATGCAAATTGAAAAAAAAGGGTCGTTTTAACTCCAGGGAAAGTGGAGAAAAAAAGGATTAAATATTTTATGCGCTTTTAAGCAATTTTCAATAAAAAGATGAGAAAAAAAGAAGTTTGCACGTTTTTAATGGAATGAATCAAATCT
>JAPYZA010006935.1:0-10584 GCA_030522685.1 Eupelmus azureus
GTTTTCAACCCACAAACTCCCTCCCAATAAATACTCACTTCATCATTCTCGCTTCCGCGCTCATTCATCCGCTAATTCTTTTTCCTTTTCTCTCCCTCCACCGGGCCACTACGGCCAAGAAGGAAATAGAGAAACGAGCGCGGAATAGGGCCGATATCTCTTCCTCGCGATCTTCCATCACACAGAGCCAGCGCTGAAGTGAAGCTAGTTTTCGCGCGCAAGCGAGAGACCGACGCGTATATAAGCCGGCTCCGCGCAACGATCGCGTGCAGCGGCTCTTTCCTATATATGTGTGGGCGCGTCGGCCAGTCGACGACGACCCACATGTGTATAATTTTGCACCATCGCCGGTGTGCCTCATTTTTTTTTTCACCCGCTCTCGGGTAATTTTTGAAAAGCAGAGCCGGCTGGGCGGTGCTTCGCTTTGCCGGCGTAATAGAGTAGCGGAGCTGGAGGAAAAGAATGGGCAGAGGTGTGTTTTTATGTTTTTGAAAAATAATAGCTGAGTCTCGATTACTTGAGTGAAAGCAATTTTGTTATTGTTTGGTTTATTCGCATGGCCGGGAAAAAGAAATGGCGGAAAATAGAGCGACAGAGCGGCTCGGGGTTTGAGAGCTGACTTTTCAAACTTTTTAATTAAAAAACTTCTTGACAAATAAGGCAATAGAATTTTTTAATTAATGGGCATTTTTTCGTTGATGGCCGGCCGTGGACTTTTCGATTTTATAATGCATAGGCTAATTTCAGTTTTGTTTTATTTTTCGACACTTGGATCTTAATCAAAAAATTTTTTTAGACGCTACTTAATGTATTATAATAGAATAATAGATATTTTAATAGGATATTTTTTTATAAAACTAATTTTTATAAACAATTAAATCAATCAAAAAAATATGTATTAAATTTACAAACGAACAACTAAAAAACATTAGATCTAATTTTTTATTAAACCTTATATCTTCTTCTAAAACAGTGAATACTAATTGTAAGTGGATGCATATTTCGAATTTCAGAATGGTTGCTAATTTTACATTTTGAACAGTAGTATTTGCAAAATTATCTTTTCTTACTACTGGTAAGCACGTACGTTCAAAAACCTTATCTTCTTGTATTAAACTAAACAATAATATTTTTATACTTTTTTCTAAAATTTGATACAAAAACATAAATTTGACGTATATTATTGTTTTTCATAATTAAATACAGAGCTCTTTAAAAAATTTATTAAAATTATACTATAAAATATCTAACTATAAAGAATCAGAAATTGTTATACGACTTTGATAAAGATAAAACGCTACCTTTATGCTTTCTAAAACTCGTACTGAAAGTAAATACACTAAAGGCAGGCAAATTAAATTTGCAGGCTACAGCGACTAAAAAAAAGAACAAAAAAAATTCAAAACTTTTATTTTGCAGAGGTCGACATCTCGGAACGGACATTCGTATATTTCGCGGCAGTGCAAAAGGTAGGTACACACATCTTGCCTGTTCGAATCTATACTCAGATGGCCGTATTGCCCGAGGGTTGTAGGGCAATACTAGGTCATGGCAGTGGTCTTTGGGTGGGTCAGATCCTAATTGCAAAAACAGGAGATTTATTCCCTTCTGCGTCGGTGATGATTTATGAGTGAACAATATATCTTAAAAAACATTTTATCAAGCTTGGTTCTGTAAAATCCAAAAATAAAAATAGAAAAATGTTTTTTGATTAGTTTTACATAAATTTTGGTTCTGAAAAGTTGTGTCTTGTTAACTAGTTTTTGATCATTTTAATAAAATAATCAATCTAGAATTGATACATGTCAAAAACTTAAAATGACTGAGACTTATAAATATGCCTTTACACTCATTTTTTGAAGAAAAATTACGATTTTCAATTTTCTCATCCCAAATCGCAAAGCCAACCCATACCCTGAATACGCCCGAAAATTACCTATCCAAGATACAAGAAAACTCTCACGTATTCTCTCTCTCCTCTTTCTCTCTATTCTCACGCGCAGAGGTCTGCAGATGAGTCTCGCTTCAAGAACGCCTAAAGGAAAGAAGTAACGCCGGGTTATAAGACAAAGGCCAGGTGCAAGGAGTCGGCGGCGCTCTGAAAGGCGGAGCCTTCCTAAGCCCGGACAAAAGATCATCCGAGGCCTGCTGTGGAAGAGGTGTACGAGAAAGCGAGCCGAGAGGATGGGAGGCTGGCTCGGGGAAGAATGGAGGTGATTAATCAATCGGTGCAGCGCCGGCGAGGGAACACGTAAGGCGCGCGAGCGGCTATTGAAGTTGCAAAAAACATGCCGGCTTGTGTATATGGCCGTACATAAATTATCTAATGCGCGGGGGGAGGGCAAGTCGAGCGTGTAATGATCGTAATTGAAGAGGCTTATATATCTTTTGGGATGCGTTTGGATAATTTATTAGTAGTGTTGGGAAAAGGTGTTGGTATTTGTTCACGGTATTGGTTATTTTATTTAGAGTGATAAATCTAATGCTGGAATTTCGATGATTGGTTTTATGCCTTTGTTAAGTTTTATTTGTAAATAATTTTTATATTTAAAAATTGAAGTAGACTTCAGTACCAAAAACTTTTTTCTATCACGTGTTATATTATATTCTTCTTATTTAATTATTTTTTAGATTATAATATTTTACACTGAGAGAAAAAATATGGGAAAAATAAAGAAAAGAAATGGGAAAAATTACTATTTTTTATTGTAACTTAAGATATATGCGACATTTTGTAAATATTACTAGTTAGAAAACTGCAAATTTGACCATCGAAAATACTAAAACAACAAAGGATGCCGCATTCCCTTTTCGGTGGATTTCCACGAAACCAAATTTACTATGTATTTGCATAAAAAAATTAAGAAGTTTGAGGTTTAAGCACTTACAATGGTGACTGGTAAAATAAGGTACAATTTTACCAGTCACCATTGTAAAAATTCTCACGCAAAATTAAAACTCTACCAATAGCAATATTTACCATTCTCACAAGAAAAAAAGACTATATTAGCGCGTAATAATTGTCAGAAAGACGATTTACCATTAAAAACAGTAATTTTTTCCCATTTTTTCTCTCAGTGTACCAAAGAGTTTAAATATGTTATATTACAAGATTAGCAGTGTCTAATTTTAGAGTAAGCATAATCATTTTTATACTTTAACTTGTTTATTCTCTAGAAGGGAAATTAATAATTGTAATTAAACAATTAATTGAATTATAACTAAATAGCCCGTCGTGATTTAAAATAGTAGTTAGTAAGACAAATAAAAAAAAAAATAAATAAATAAAAAGTGCGGTTGATGAGTAAATGTAAAGTAAATATTTGATTTGATCAAAATCTCGTGTTTGATTTATAAATTGCACTGCATCAAATTATTACAAAAATTTCATTAGATTTTACAAATCAATAACTAAATGTAAACAGTTAACTTTTTATTTATGTTAGAATTTCCTGAGAATTCTTACATCTGGAGAAATAGAGTAATGAATTAGTAATACAGAGATCATAAGTGAGTTGGAAATGCAAGTATCTTTTTTAAAGCTTTTAAGAATGTTCTTTCGCTAAGGGGCGAATATAATGAGCTCCTCAAGAGACCTCGCATACTGCTAGACACATTTTTCACATCAAGTGATCAGAAAGGTAAAAAAAAGATTTTTCATTTATTATTTCATAAATTGTTATAAAAAACTAGTAAAAATCAACTATTATTTAAATAGAAAGTCAAAGAAAATATTCATATTTTTAATGTTTCATAATATTTGCTTAATAATATATCACTAAGCATCCATTTTTATTTAAAAAAATTACGCTAACGGGAAATGAGAACCCAATATCTTCGAATCAGCGTGCATTGGGCAGTTAAGTCTAAAGCGTCTTAATCAACTTGAGCCACGAAGCACGATTAAATATTAGGAGGCTATTATTATTTTAATTAAATGAATATTTTCAGTTACAAAAGTTCTCAAATACTGAAATAAAATGTTACTCAAATAATGTAATAAAAAATTACTCATTTTAAAAATGATTTTATTATACCTTACAAATAAATTTTACAAATACCTTTAGAAAAAAAAATTCCTTACAAATATAACCATAAACTCATTCAAAATCTCCATAAAAAGCAGTAAAATCATACCTACTGTTCATCCAACCCAAGAAGCACATCCACAATCAGCAATTTAAATTAATTAAGCAATATAAATTCCTCGCCGCGTCTCGAAATAATTAATTATCAGAGCATACCTCCCTCGCACTCCCACCTATATTTGACACCTCGTGGATTGTCTCGGCGCGGCAAAAGCACGCGCGCAGGTGTGTAAGAAAACGCGCGACTCTCACGCACAAGGGAAAATTCGTGAAAAGGAGTCAACGCGCGGAATGAGGCGGCGGGGGACAAAAGAAAATAGAATAGGAGAAATAACGACGGTCACGCGAATGAAAAGACACTGCGCGGAAGAAAATGAGCGAGGCCCATTCAGAGAGCGCGCCAAAGCCAACTTGAATGCGGCGAGCGAGAAACAGCGCCGTGGCTGCAACATCCTCCATTGAAATACACGCGCGATCACCAAAAAAAAAGGAAAGAGAGAGAGAGTCGCGCTGTATAAAGCTGGAGAGAGGGAAAAGGAAGTTGCAGACGTCGAGCCGGGGATGCAAACAATCCCGAGGACCGAAAGCAATTTGCGCGAGGCGCCGCGCCGCCGGTGTTCAATCTACTTCCCGCTTT
The DNA here is from genome assembly GCA_030522685.1 of Eupelmus azureus. Lineage (NCBI taxonomy): Eukaryota > Metazoa > Arthropoda > Insecta > Hymenoptera > Eupelmidae > Eupelmus > Eupelmus azureus. The sequence continues at coordinate 4,726 of JAPYZA010006935.1, forward strand.
AAGTAGTGGCTGCCGGGCTATCGTCAGCCGCTGGAGTAACGAGCGCCCAAGAATTCGCACACAGAAGTAACCTCTCTGTGAGAGCGATGCGACCGATCGAGATAAGGAGCGAACCAGTAGGAGAGAGAAAGAGAGAGGGTGAGCTGCGAAATGAAAAGACTAGGGGGGGTGGGGGATGGTTGAAACAAAGGTGCGACGGGATAGGGTGAAATGTATGATAAAAGAGGAAATGATTGTAGAGTATCCGTAAAATGGATTTGTAGAGAATCGTGATTGTTCTGTCGGGTGAATTTAATGTTTCGCGTTTTAAGAAAGTTAGGTAAAGTTTAGGTTACTCTTCTAAGTTTTCTAGAAAGGTGTTCGTTATCCTTTCGTGTATTTGCAAAAGCGGACAATTCATCATTGTCTACAACTTGTTAACTACATGCCAGTTTTCAAGTCATTATAACTGTAAAAAGCTGTGGTAACTTCTAAGGCTTCAACGAAAACTTCAGAGCAAACTGCTCATTGGCATAAATTCGGATAGAAACTTGGAAATTTAGTATTCATTAATATTAAATTTAATTATATGTTTGATTAGTAAACGCTTATTGTAATGGGAAGTTACATAAATGAAGTATGAATAAAGTAAAATTAAATTCACGGAAAATTTATTGGAAGTGTGAATTAAACTTTACCAATATTTTAAACAAGCTATAAATCTAACTGAGAAATAAAATATTTTGAAATTTTTATATAGTTTTAAAATATTTATATAGCCTATTTTAAAATTATTTACAAGTTAGACTATACCCATATAAACTCAAAAAGCAGCTATAAGCGGAATGGCAACCTGTAAGATGCATATTCTTCTTTGCATTCTTTATGAATTACGAAGCTAAGAAAAAGTAATAGAAAAGCATGTGAAATAATTTTGTGCAGTTTTCAAAAAAATTTTATATCTTTAAAAACTGAAAAATATTAGAGATAAGATTGTTCTTGTAAAAACTAAAAATTTTTTTATAAAAATTTGGAAACTTTTCTAGACAAAATCTCAGCACTAAAACAGAAAGAACTAAGAATGCAATTAGGATTGCCTGTTCTACTATTCCCAAGAGGTTAAAAAAAATAAAAAATAAACAGGAACGTATCATTAAACATTATAGGTAAATGCTTTTCTTTACTTGATGTATTTGGTATTTAGGAATAAAAATAGTTATTGTTCGTACTTTGTACGCAAAAGTTGATTTCGCGTACTTTCAATACTTATATTAAAATGAGCTTTTCGCACAATGAATGAAAATATTGTGTTCGATATTCTAGATAAATAGTATAATTCGATACAAATACAAGATTTAACGTGCGCTTTTTATTTCGAGTGCGCAAAATAGAGTTTTGCACACGGAATATCAATAAAGTGATTTTCATTTAATTTGACCTTTTTGTTCTTACTTTGCGAGGATAAAATTATTTTCTCGCACTTGTATCGAAAATAACTATTACATGATAACTCCATACGCAATAAATCTTGAACAGTTTAGGAAAAAAAAACAAGTACACTAATCCTACATCAAATATTTAGAAACTACTTCTTTTTATCTAGTGAAATATAAAATTGCGTTTCACCATAAATTCCTAGAATCGGGTCAGACGATCACTGCAGATAAATGTACCAATTAATTAAGCCGATTAAATGATGTAATCAAGCAAGAAAGGCCATTTACAGAACAAGGCGGTTATACAATTATCATTCTGTATGACAACTTCCGGTCTCACATTGAATGCGCTACTTAGAGTGCCATTTCAAGCTTGGGCTGTAAAGTTTTTCCTCATGCGAGCTATTTACTGGATCTAGATCTTTTTCATTATCATTTGTTTCATCAATGTCGTACAAATTACCAGGAAGCCAATTCAAAATATTCAAAATATTACTTAGTCGATAGTTTTATCTCCACAAAATCCAGCTTCGATGGTGACGACATTTTCATACTACCAAATGAATGACGGTAGCTTATCTTAATTCTTTGTAAATTCAAAAAAGAAATAGTAAAAAATAGTAAATAGTCCTTAAAAATGACAAAATACATTGTTCCCAATATTAAACTTAGTTATCCGATAATAAACTGGTAAAGTCAAAGTATAATAATTATCTATCAATGATAAGGAATTGAGAAGGTATATTTCAAAGAGTTTACAAAAACATTATCAAGTACCAAAAAAAATAAATAACATTTACAATACCAACATAAAAAGAAAAAAGCGGCTATCGAACCCAAAAATAGCATACGAAAAATATTCAAAGAGGCGTTAAAAGCAGCAGCCCGAGAAAAGCAACGACACCAACAGAGCGACAAAAAGGAGTAAATAGCCAAAGCGACAGGATTGCGCACTTGTATACCGAACCGAGCGCTGCATCCCGCGAAGTTGAGACTTGAAGAGGTCGTCTCCCGGCGCGGGCTTCTCTCTTCGGTATTAATCGAGCGCGAGCAGCCGTGAGGTTACTCTTCAAGAGGACAGCGTCGGGGAGACGCAATCAATCTCGAGTATCGAAGGATACTCGAGGAGACACAGCCATTGTCGGCTGCTGTATTACTTCGCTTGGAGTAAAAATGCGCTAGTCTATGGCGTGATGAGGAAGGAGTGTGGGATTTGAAGGGATTAATAAGGGTCGCATTGATTAGAGTTGGCTTTTCTGATTAACGTCTAATTGTTTCGTTTGATATTTAGGTTCATATTAAAATACGGATACAATTTTTTTTAAATTTATGGAATATTAGTATTATTAAAAATTGAGTATATGGTTTCATAATTAAATAACATGATTAAATATTGATTATCATAAAATATGATTGGTGCAATTTATAATTATATTTAGCAAAGCTTTTATATAATTTGCTATCAATATTTTTGTTACGATCATAATTAATTTAATAATATTTTATCATATTTTGTTAAATTTTGTTATGCAGTTGCAGTTTCAATTTATACAGCTCTAGACGCACTTGTATCAAATGCGATTCTGAAATATTAGCATTTATAATTTATTCCTAGTTTAAATTGACTGTGAATAGGTTTTAATCATATTCCATATAATGACAATTTATTCATATTAAAAGAAATTAGATTACTTTTAAAGATATCGCAAAGTAAAAATCTAAATTCCTAAATAATCAAACCTTTTTAAAAGCCTTAATTACAATAAATTCACTATATTTAAATACTAAATAACAGAAGAACGAACGAACATTAATCCATTCAACTCCCCTAAAGAACTTAAAAATTCCAATTCGAATCATTTGCAAGTAATTAAAAACTTTTTAATGTCTAATCTCCATCCCACATCCCAGAATCACATTCCATTCGCACATTCACGCACCTACATAATTCATTAAAAATATTACTCAGCATCGCGGGTGCAGTTAGAAAATTCACGAAAATCCGAGAGCCGCCCTCCATTAGACGTCGCGCAGCGCGTCCTGCGTTAAATAAATTCACCGCCGACTAGAGTAAAAGAGCTTTTAGACTTTGTATAACTCGCTGGTGGCCGGCGCTGACCAAAGCTCAGCAGTCCTCGACTCGTCAACCTCACCGTCGTCGGACCCTTTTCGTATACGCGCAATTCGATATCGCTCTGAAGGGCTTAACGAAATTCGCTCTCGGGCTTCTGGCGGCGTTCTCCCTCTTAAGCCCGTGCGAGGCGCCTCTGTCTATTTTCCTCTCGGCTTCTCTTTTCAGTGCGCCCGTCAATCTTTCTCCCCTTGACGCTCTTTAAACTATTGAAAATCTGTTTAATTTAAAACACAAATTCGCACATTAAAATTCTCGCGCGCTTACGCGCTTTTATTTTCTTTTTCGCAGCTCGCGCATGAAATCTGCATGAATTTGAAAATTCAAAACTCAAGCGCCGGAGGAATGTGTGATTATGTAAAATTTGCGGCCTCGGCACAGACGAGCCCGCAAAAATTGTGTCAAATGAAAAGCCACGCAATTGTGTGTAACGGGCGCAGGGACTGACATGGAGTTTAAACTTTTGGAGGAAACGTTTTACAGAATATCAAGGCAGGTGTATATTTTACGTTGATTTTTATACAAAGGATGCGGGCTCCGCGAGTTTTAAATGAAATTATACGTAATTTAACGCGCGGGCACTGACGCGCGTGTGATTCCTGGCGGCGAGCTTGCAAAGCTTTTCGAAGCTTTTTTGAAATCATACATATTAAATTTTAATCTGCAAATACTGCACTTTAAAATTATATAAATAATGGATGGCTTCCGTTCGAATTTTCGATAATACGAATACTTTCTCTGAATAACAATAATTAAAAAAATGGATTCTGCAGAATGGCGAATTAATTCGCGTTAAGCAATTGATTGCTGATTTTTACTTTTATAACGGATTAATGAATAATTTATTAATTATTTCAGAAAGCAAGAAATATACGGTGGCACTTGAAGCATTTGTTTATTTTTCATGATTCATGCGCGTTCGGTTATCGCTGCAGACAAACAGGGAATCGAAAGCCCCGCGGAATATTACAAACAGCGGTGTAAAGTTTTAGTGCAGTGTAACCAGTTTATTCAGTACGGAGAGTTAACGAGTTTCGCGAATGCTGTTACATCTCTCGCTGAGTAAATAAATTATATACTGCGAGTAGAATTCGACTGTTCGAACCTGAGCAACCAAGCGAAAGGGTTAATTGTAAGAAAATAATGGTTTCAATGTAGTTGTGAGCGATTGGTGAAGTCCGCTCATGGAACTTTGATACACACATATTTTCATAACGGTATACTAGCTATTTCACTGATTTTGTAATAATCCACTTCACAGTAAAATACATTAAAATATTTATTATTATAATAGTTTAGATGTTTCCAAAATTTCATCGACTCAACAATACATCTCGATTTTCCAACCTATATAAGTACGCTTTTACAATACAAACGTACAAAAAAAAACTTGAAAGTCGCTAAGCCAGCTGCACGCGGCTCGTATTCGCCGGGCTCTCAAAAAAACTCGAAGAACAATAGAAAAAAACGCTTCCGAAAACAAGCGAGATCGAGAAAAAGAAGCGCGAGTGCTAGCACAAGAGCTCAGAGCCTTCAGTCTCATCGCGCGAAGACTTTCAGCGGTAGCGCAGCATCGAGCCAAATGAAAACTTTAATAGGGGCTTCATTCAGCGAAAAATCGTTTTTCCGCCCATTGTTTTCTCGCGCTCTCCGACGACTCTTACCTTTCTCCTTCGCGTCAGTTCGCGTGTACACCTCAGCTAGGTGGAAGTTTTTCCAGCGGCGATTCTGTGTGTGTCCTATCTCATTCTCTCTTTCTCTCTCTTTTTACTCTCTTTCCTTTTCGCTCGCGAAAAATGAGGCAGCCAGTGACGGACGTGTCGCAAATAATAGGAAAGCTTATTGTACTCTCGCGCTTGAGAAGCGTTAATAACGAGAAGAAGAGGCCGTCGAGACTAATCATAGCGCGTCGTGTCATCGACCGCAGCTCTCACTCTCTCCCTCTCGCTCTTTTTCCGTCATCTGTCGCACGGCTGACGAACGAGCCTATTATACTTGTAATGTTTCTCTTTTATTCGAGCTGAGAGCTGAGCATGTCTGTCTATGCAGTGTGCATATATATGTGTCTATAGGTGTGTGTGTGTGTGTGTGTGTGTGCATCGGCTCATCACGCTTCTGCCTGTCTGCCTATTTACCTCTTTCATTTTCTATTCTCTGATAAGTGTGTGCATGAGTGTGTTTAGGTGAGTATGTACATATACATACACACCCACTCACCCACCCACACACACACACACACACACACACACACACACACACACACACACACACACACACACACACACACACACACACACACACACACACACACAC
>JAPYZA010006936.1:0-13480 GCA_030522685.1 Eupelmus azureus
CCTCTCCTCCCGCACTACTATTCACCCACGCTCGCACAATCTTCCACTCCACCCAAAAAAAAAAACCCTCCAGCAAGCAAAGAAAACGAATCTCCCCTCTTCCTGCACTCACCTCAACCGCTCAAAGCATCGAAACCGCACTCTCCTCCTTCTTTTTTCCAAAATAAAACGCAGTCACGCACCGCGGAAAGCGAAACCCTCTGGCGCCTCTCTCTCAGCGCGCATTCGAACACTACCTACCCGGCGACGCGCCCCGAGCCGATATGAAATTACATACCGCGACGATATCTAAGCAGGCTCCTTAATACCTCCGACGCCTCCCGCAGGCTTTTATCCAGGCCTGCGCGAGCGAATAAATTATATCGCGAAACTCGAGAGGTTCGCGCGGAGCGATTCTTGGAGCTGGGATGCTATAGTGCTGAGGATGGTTTTGCCTGGTGGGTGGGAATAATGGAGTGGAGTGTTTGTCGAGGGAGGAATGTTGGTGATTGCGTGGGTGGTGTTTAAATTTTAGTTTTGAGGTTTTTGTTGAAACGAGATTTTTGGTTTTTTTTTATGGACAGTGAGTGTATTGCGATGTTGTATGATAGATTTTATTTCTTCAAATTTCTCAAGTAAAATGAAAGCGATGTTTTCGTAAATTTATTTTTTCTTTTATATCGTTTCATAAATCTCGCTCAGCATTGCGTGTCTTTGTCATAAAAATTTTAGTACGACTGTGTCATAATATTCCAATTTTCGCAATGTCATGCCACGGCAATACTCGCAAGAGTTATGAATAAAACTATAAACAGGATAATAACGCAGCTGCAGGGCTAGGGAGGGACCCTTTGAAAAATTCCCCCGTGATGCTTCACATATATACATACCTACATATTAAATTATACAATTATTTGAAGACTAAAATGTGACATTCAAAATTACACCACCACTCGAAAAAGAATCCCTAAATTACATATCTCCAAAAACTAAAACACCTGGAATCAATAACCTTCCTATAAAATAAGTCACAATCAACCACAATGAAATCAAGCACTTAGAATCCCTTACCACCCAGCCGGCTAAAATCCCATCAGAATTTGCCCAAGTAAAACGAGTGCGCGTTTCTCCGTAAGAGGCCAGGTATAGGGTCAAGCCCGCGCCGGGAGAGAGCCGCTATATAGGCACGGCTCGGAGGTAGTTTCTAACGAGTTCCGACGATAGACAAGTTCAAGCGAGGAGGGAACTTATCGAGTGGGTCATGGAGTGGAATCGATGGGCCACTCGACGGCCTCGCCTCGAAATCCAGCAACGCGCAAAGAGTCTCCTAACGCTGGAGTGGCTTTCCACTGATTGATTGTGTCGTTGAGTTTCTTTTGTTTGATATGGTGTCGACGCTGGGTTGGAACGTTTCTGGATTCACAGGAATAGGAGTAGGATGTTGCTTGTAGTGTTCTTTTAAAGTAATTCTTTTCTTTATTAATCTAATTTTTTCTAATGTTCTCAGTGTCATAAATTAACATGAGAAATTTAAGCACTGTATCTTACCGCAAGTATAAATATCATTTCCAGATCAAGATCAATGCTCAGGCCACGCCACATTAGCCGAAAGTCCCGCATTATCCCCCGAAACTATCAAAGCCCACAATTTACATAAAAGCGCCCAACAAGCGCGATTACACAAACGAGATTAATGTACTGTTAACCGTCCGGGGGGGCTGGACGCCTTTAATGAATTGGCCCGACAGGGACAGCCCAAGAAGCCAGAACAGCGGCATATTTCGCTCGCGCGCCTACCTTTACACGTCAAGGGGGCGAAGCGAGCGCGTGTCTAAGTACTGGGCGTTCCGACAAACGCGATAATTCGGAGGCTCGCCGGCCCTTTTGAATCAATTTGCGTAATTTACGAGGCGGACTTCTCGGCCGCCTTTAACCGCGGGGCTCATTTCGCCGTTTCGCGTATATGGGTTTGTGGGGAGAGCGGAGTTTTAAGGTCGGCTGGTTTTGGTTGGGTCTGGTGCGATTTTTGAGGAAGAGGATGGAGTAGGTTGTATTTTTGATTTTTAATTTGAAGTTTATAATTTTGTCATTTTATCTGGTAGAAATTTAGCCGTTTGAAATGGTTGGAAATAAAAAGAAGCACGGAATTCATTTTTAGTAGAAATTAATTGATCGTTGAATGGATTCATTTCTACTAGGGTTGTTATTATTGATTATGAGATCGTTTGTTTTCTAGATGTACTTATAATATTTTACCTTTGAATGATATAATAAATTTATTTGTGTTAGATCTACTCATTACTATTAGTTCCTACATTATATAACACAGTCTTACCAAACTTGGAACACATCTACTTTTTTTTTTAATACATATTTATCCCCATTTACTATTTACTATACCTTTTCATATACCTTACAAAACTTACAATTACGTTCTAAAAATCATAAACCCAATAAAATATCTTTAAAAACAAACACAATTTCCTCTACCTCATCTTAAAAACCATACACCACCGACGAAAAGAAAAGCATCCATAAACCCACACCCATCGCGGAATCGCCCACGTCGATCCTTCCGCGCCGTAAAATAATGTCCATTCGCCTCTTCCTATCTCCGTCCGTTCCGCCTGCATATCCGGAATCCTGAAATTTTAAAATCCCCCCGTCGAAATAAAGAGGCGAGGAGGCAGTCGTGCCGGAGTATCCGGAAAGTGCAGCGTTCGCACCTAGCGCGCGCGTTTACCTCCACGACTCTCTCTCTCCTCTCTCCTTCTTCGCTGTGCTATATATACACGTGTGGGGGGATGCCATGCGCCTCTTTGTCCGAGCGCGGAACGAGCGGAACGAGTAGTCACGTTTTCCGTATGCGCGAGCGAGCGAGCTCACGAGCGGCGTGAATGTACTGATGGGGGATTCCATGTTGGCTGTTGGATTGTTAGAGGTGAGGTGAGGTTTGGTGGGTTGGGTTTGGAGTTGGAGATGGTGTGGGAGTGGGGTTTGGGGTTTTGTTTGGGTGATTGGTTTTTGTTAGTTTATTTTGAGGAGGTGGTTTGGGTAGTGTGATCGTGTTGCAGAGGGGATTTTGTTTTTTAAAGATTTCTTGTTGTATTGCGAGCTAGACTTTAAATTTAAAAGAGTATGGCGTTGCAAAAAATTTCTCTAATACTTTCATATTTAAGTGCATATTTAAGAACCTGTTATTTAAAAAAAAGTCACAAAATAATAAAAAAAAATGTTATTTACTATATTGATACGTTAATTCAAAAAACAATTATAAATGTCTAAAGAAAATTTCGAAAAATATTCCGTTTAATCTATAGAAAATTTGTAAGAATCATCATAATTTATTTTAATCACTTGTAGTTTTTATGATTAATTAACGCATCAAAAATAGTTTTTCAGGATTTTGAAATAAATAAAATTTGCTTTAATTTGTTCTTACTTTTAAAGTATTCATTGGTATTTGGTCGTCCTCTTTCATCTGTTTTATAGACATCTACTTCTCTACTGCATAATCGTTTTCAAAATAAATTACTTACGTTAACTGATCTGAAATACTTACCTTAATTAACTATATTATTTATTATCAAAAATTTTTTTCTTTTGATAGTATACTTTAAAAAAAGTAGTAATCTCATTGCAAGTAACATTCACGAATACCCATTGCAAAAGAAACCCAACCAAACACAATCCACCAAAATTTATTTAAAATAAAACATTCGTCAGATCGCTCTCCAAGCGACACGCTCCACAACACGGAAAGCTCCGTTCGCAAACTAGTAGTCGTTCAACAGCTCGCCGTCGTCTTCGGAATCTCCATGGGGGATCTCCCTGCGCTCGAGTACTCCTAAGAATATATAGGGCCGATGGAATGGCCGAGCGCGCACGAGCTCAGAGCGCTAGTTAAGGAGAAACAAAATCACGCGCTCTTATCTCTCTCTCTTTTACTCTCTTTCTCTCTTGCGTGGGTGGGGACGACTCTTGGACTTTGTCTTTTTCTCAGACGAAGGGAACGAGTGTAGGAGGAGGAGGTCGAGGACGCGCGAAGGCGCAAAAAGGGTTCGGGATGGCAGACATACTGGTGGCTTCGTGGAATAATGCGTTGTGGTAGGGGAAGTAGAGAACGGGTTGACTTTTTGGTTAGCGGATGGTTTTGTTGTAATTTTAGGTGCTGGCGGAGATGTTTGGGTATTGTTGGTTTGAATTTATTTTTCTTTTGGAGATGTTCTATTGGTTACAATAACATGTATATCTGCCTAAAGAGGAAAAGTCGCTTATTTTTTTTTTGTGAAAAATCACTTATTCTATGTGCAGATAAGTGGTTTTTCTCTTTCAGTTTTAGAAAGTATCTTATTTAAATTACATAAAGGTACGTGCTTCACAGCTTCAAATTCCAAACAATTGTCTCCCTTACTATTTAAAACTGAAAGAGTGAAAACCTTTCAAATTTAAATAATGAATTCCATTGCAATCAATAACCGTACCAATGCTCAAATAACAAAAATCTCAACCTCTCCCCCACAAACCACCATCGTTAGTAATTATTATTTTTCACAAACAAAGCCATCGAATTCAACCTCTCCCCCATCCCCTCGCAAATAAAGCCAGGCACACGGCGCGCGATAAGCAGGAGAGACAAAGCCGGACTCGGATGTAACCCGGGGAAAAAGCATCGAGAACAAAGTACTAGGATAATAGCCTCTGAGAAATAGGCAAGAACAGCCAGAGCTAAGAAAGAGCAAAGAGAGAGAGAGACGCGTTCTTAAGAACATTAGATAAGCCGGCCATACGGCTAGGCTATATGGAGGGGCGCAAGGCGGTACAGTACCCTTAAGGAGGCAGAGACTTAGAGAAGCCCCGTGTGTGTATTGAGAGAGCGAGACGGCAGAAAACAAACAACGACACGCGTGTGCAGAGCTGGGATTAGGGAATTTAAATATTCGTCGGGATCGCGAGTGAATGTAAATGAGAAAATTAGAGGAAATATTGCGCGGGGCTGTTTGATTTTGCCGGGAGCGAGAAAAAAGTGCGAGTAATCCTTTTAAGAGGGAATTTACGGTTATGGAGATGGAGGACTGGCTTGTTTAGCTTTGTTCGGGGCTGTGGATCCAATATTACTGATACTTGAGAAAATCAATTTTTACTTTTGTAATAAAGTAGCTTATCAAACTGGGACGATGTGTACAGCAAACGAAAAATACAGAGCTCGCGCTGCCGTCTAATCAGATTAAAACCCAAGAAAATAAGCCGAGCTCCGAGGCTTGTAAATCTTTCATTGTCATGCGAGCCAGGCGTAAAAAAATAACTTCTCCACATACTTTCCGTCCCTCTTATCCGGCAAATTCTTTCGAATTTTCCTCCGCGGCTTCTGTATTATGAGGCGGCTGCCGGTTTAATGTCAACTTTTCATGCCAGAAAGTTATATATTCCACGGCGCAACTGCGCGATGTGTATACGTGTACTTTGGAACTTCCAGCTTTCTTTGCGATCAATATATTTGCGGAGCAACGACACACTGAACCGCGCGGGCATTACCGTAACGAGAAAACTTTTGTTTTGAGGAAATTCGGTTGGATGCGCTGCTTTTGGAAATTGGCCGGAGTGTCGATGCGCGGATGCTGGTTTAATTTTTCCGAGTTTTCTGATTGAGCTTTTGGATGGTTTTTTAATTTATGGGATAGGCGCTGACGTTTTGTAAAAAATATGCTTATTTTTTAAGATATTTGTTCGTATTTTTATGTAGTAGTTGTTTAGTTGTATCTATAGCAATAATTTCTTTTCTATGTTTCAGGTAAGTCATTGAAAAATCCTTTTTCTACAATCGCTACATACCGTAAGTCTAAATATACGTACAACAACATAATAAAACACCTCCAAAATCCCTCAACACTCAACATCAAAAAAACCCAACCCCACCAAAACACATAAAAAAAATCTCCTACTAAAATCACGCCTGAAGACCACCGCAAATCCCCAAAACACCACCCACGCACCACCGCCCCCCACAATTTTTCCATCTCAACTGCACAGAGCAAAAAGCACTCAGCGAAATAATCGCGCGCGCTCTCTGCATATCTACTCTTACCGCAGAGTCCCGTTTTCGGACTTTCGCGTTCTCGTGTCCCTCCGCGGCGCATATAATCTGAGCGCTCGCGCGGCAGCGCATCGGCTTTTCCCCGCACAGCTAGCCTAAAAGCCCGGATTAAGGGACCGCAGCGCGGCCGCATTCGAAATAATCTCCTCGCTTTCCGCGCCTGCATTATTTGCATCTTCGACTTTCCCTCTCTGTCGGCTCTGCGGGTTTGCAGGCGGGTATAGGTAAAGGGCAGGTGGGTTTGGCTGGGCGAGCGCTAATCCAGCGTCATTATGGTGCTTAATTATGCATTGCTATTTATTCGGACGTTTAAATTCATCGTTGCGGAACGAGAGCGTTGATGTTTGGTTGGAGGGGGGTAGGGGGAGGAGAGTCGGGGATTTGCGATGCGTGGGTGGGGGCGTTGTTGGTTAGTTTTGGCGATCGGTGATCGGGATGCTTTGGGAGGAAGAATTTTTGGATTCGGGTGTGGAGGTGGAATTTGATATGCGATGCGGGGTATTACATTATAGGAAAATTGTGAATTACGAAAAAGAGAAACCGTTTACAATTATAAATCACTATAAATCATTATTAATTATTTATCAACTATAAATCACTGTTAATCTAAGTATCTAAAATTAAAGTCATAAGTGTGTAGCTCTCATTTAAATACATGTCCCTATTTTTACACTAAACTACACTATACTATTAAATCCAGTCATCACTCTCTCTCGCCTCTCTCTCTTTCCCACAAAAAACCTCGATCACACAACTTTTTAAATAAACCATCCCCAACACCATCACAGTCCACCACTATTCCAAACTTTAACACACCTCATCTCTCCCCGCAAATTTCAAAAACAGCTCTTCCCCTGTACACACACACCAGAAGCCAGGAACCACCCCGCGCGTTCATTAGTTGCCAGCTCCGCAATGAATAGACGCGCGCTCTCGCGCGATAAACCGAGGCGTTATCAAAAGCACGGATCTTTCGTACGCTAAATAACGTCGCTTCATTCCCGGCGCGCCATTCAGCTCTGCCAGTCACGAGCTCGAGGCCGATTTATAATGGCGAATAATTCCGCTGGTATTCATTACGCGCGTACGAGTGTTTCTTTAAGGCGATGGTGTATCTGCTCATACTGCTGTGGTTTTGTTGGGCGAATGTGGATTTTTAAGGGGGTGATTTAGCTGTTGGTGCTGATTAAGAGTGAATTATTGGGGATTAACGGAAACGTCGGGTCTGGTTTAATGTATTCATTGGGAGGTTTATTTGTTAAAATATTGCGTTTTAGTTGGAGTAACGAGCAATTATATTTAAGTGAAATGAGAGTTATTTCGATGTATGGATTATGTTTATCGTCGGCCGGATTAATAACTAGATTAATAATTAGAGTGCAGCGAGGAAACGGTATAAAGGAGTTTCAGTTATATTTGTTTTTATTCTCATCGCTGCTTTTAATTACTCAAAAGTTCGTTATTTCGAGATGAAAAAGAAAATTCGAAAGAGCTAATAAATTATAAAACAAATTTTAAAGCTCAGCTCGTAATGAAACGAGACTCAATTTATATTAATGAAAAAATATAGTATTAACAAATAAAGTCAATAAAAGTAAAAAAATATTATATTAATTAAAACCTCCATTGTCTTTTTAAAAAAATGAAATAAAGTTTCCGAATAAATAATATTTATTTAATAACCATATTTTAACACTCTCCTCTATAATCCCTAATTAAAAAATGCATTTTACCATACCACTGTTTGCAGTAGCATGGATCGATGTTTCAATTACAAGAGTATTTATCCGAATTTCGTTTACACGTATCTTCATCATTTGTATCGTAATATCCAAATGGACTCTTAATCAAACGCAACCGTTTTTGCATAATTCACAAGAGCCCGGAAAAAGAGAAACGAGAGACAAAGGCATATTTAATTTATTAACAGATTAAATTAAATTAATGACAATACGGCACACTTTAAACATGAGTTAGCCTCAGCTTATAGAAAATCGATGTGTTTCAGTGTAGCCAGCGCGCGAGCCGGGGATTAATTCGAATAATAGATGAATCGATAATAATTTTATTTAATTTATCGCCAGCGCCACATGAAAATCACATATTTCAGGAAACTTAAAACCTCTTATCCAATTTCAATCGCCCGGCGTAGAATATCGAATTACTCCGACGCTAGTTTGTTATATTTCAATATGTTGCAAACTAGCTGCGCTGCTAGGGCTTCAATCGAATCTCTATGAATATCGCGCAAATTGCATTCATAGGTATCGTTACAAAAACAAACCGATGGGATTGATGGATGCGTTTCACTGGGCGCTCCGGCTGCTATTCTCGGTTAATGAAATAAAATAAAACAGAGGGATCGGTATCGCGCTGTCTAAACTGAAATTGAAGGCAAAACTGATGCTTCGACGTATTTATTTTGCAAGTGGAGATTATTTCGAATTTTCAATTAAAATCTAGAATAACGAGCTGGGCAATTGTAAATGGAAACTAGCGAATGTTGCTATTATAAAATGTATGGAATTTAAACTAGTGATCTATTTATAGTAAACGATTCGCTATAAAAATAAAAGAAAAATACAAATGAAAGATTTGTACGGCTGCCCTGTCAAAAATTGTGATCTCTAAGAGCTATAGTAAAATTCTCTTCTGAAAATATATAAATTACGTATAATTTTTCAATTAAATACATTTTCATGTAAAATTTTGATCACGATAATCACGTAACACAAATGTGTATTTCATTTTTTTAATTATACATAATATTTGTACAAAAAATATGAAGATAAATTACAGATAAATTAAAGATAAATTTCTATTTTCTATTCTTTGTTTTCTATTTACACAATAAGTGTGTTTCTTTTTCTATATCTCACGAGCATAGTTTTTTCTTTTTACTATACATTGTCTATCTGGTAAAATAATAATTATTACACTCTCATACTTAAGTAGTATCAGACGACATTGGACAGCCGCCCCTAAAAAAACTACATACAAATTATTTTCTCAAAACTCAATTCTCCCCTCAACAATCAATCAAAAACAAACCATCGCAAAGTCCGCAAGAAAAACATCCTCTCGATTAACCCGCTACTCTATTTCCACCAGCACAGTATCTCTCCCCCCACACCTCCGACCAAACCGTCGCAAAAAGCCAGCACGAGCGACCAACACCGTCTGCAAAAGCGAACGCAAGCGGCAAATCGCATCGTTCATCGAACCGACTCTCGGCCCATTAGCGATATGAACCCGCGCTCTTTGAGCCAGCGGAGCGTTTATATACACGCGCGCGGCTCGCAGGCCCGATCTGCTCTAGAGTTATTGCAAAACGCCGAATCCAGCGGCGAATCCGGAGATTATCCGTTCATGCGCGCGCTGTGGCACGTGTATATGTTTAGCTATATATAGTGAACCTTTCCGCGCGCATTAAACCATTCGCTCCATATACGTCAAATCGTCGGGTCGAATTTTTCAAACGGACGCGACAGTCGCTCGCGCGCGATATGGGATTATGTAGTGTTGCGGAGGAGTTTGACGCGCGGGGATATTGATTGACCTGATGTAATTTGATGGCGAAAGTAATTTATTTTTTTTTGTCTGCCAATTATGCGGGGGAGGTGGAGTGGCGTTCGTTTTTATTCGTCGGGCGCACTTTGCTAATGTCCTTTATGAATTTATAATGATTATATATTCGGTTTAAGCTTCGATTGAGCTGAATTGTAGGAATAAAATTCTGTATACGTACCTTTTTCAAAGGCATTATTACATAATTTAAAATCATAAAAATTAATGCATCGAAACACCGGCGAAAAGCAATAAACTCAAACGAGCGCCACGGGGGAATATTTTTTTTATAATCCACAGTCGCATTGAAAGCGCGCGCGCGACAGATCGAAGCATCCATAATGCATGTACACTAAAAGTATCAATAAATGATCGATGCTCGTGTACGCAAAACGTTTGATACACATCTATCGGACTCTGACAATATATATACACGATCGCAACTCTCTCCCCGTTCCTCGCGCTATTTTTACTACCTATTTTCCTTTCCCACTGCGAAAACAGAGCCGGGGTAAAGCGCGCCCCGGAAATTGCTTTTTCTGGCCGACCGTCGGCCGTAAAACGAGAAAATTTATTAAATTCTCGTCGCCTTTTTTTCTTCCCCCCATTGAAAAACAAAATAATTTCTATACGAAAGCATCCCTTCCCCTATCTCTACACTACCTCCGCCGTGTACGACTATAGCTCTACCGAAAATTCAAAACTGTTCGTCCCACGCATATCACCGCAGATGTTCCCCCTCACAATGTAAACATACATTAACTCCAGGCTGCCGCGTGAAACGCGACTTGAGCGAGCATCGGCGAGAGACAAAGAGCCCAAAGAGCAAAGACAACTGCACGAGCGGCGCGTTTACATGATAATGAAGCAATCTGCGCGCTTATCGAGCCCTCGCGGCCAAGCAGGCGCACGCGCGTCACCTGCGCGCAGCGCCCCCTAGCGTTGGCTCGCTTAAGAGGATTGCCAGTCAATCGGGGATACAGAGCGAGAGGGAGAGAGGTTATGTCTCTCTGTCTGCTGGCGAGGTTCACCCTTCGAGCGTATAGCGGCACGCACCTGCGATTACACTGGCCGCGTACTTTGGCAGTGCTGCTCGAGCTTATGATGGGAGAGGGCTGAGCGCATGCACTGGCTGTCGGGGTCATGTTTAATAAATACGCGCCTGCATCGATGCGTCGGCTTGGGTATATACGTTGGCGGTTGCGCGTGCGGCCAGTTGTACAGGCGGGTGTAGGTGAGGGGGCGGTTGTTAATGGGAATTATATACACGGGAGTAAGGCGGACGCTAGGCAAGCGTAAAATTCGGTAATTTCGAGATGAGCTGCGGTGAGTGGTGGTGATAGGTAGTCTCTGGATTTTAGGGGAGTGCGAGGAGGAATGTATGAGGTTGGGCTAGTCCACTTGCGCTGTATGTCGGAAGTGTAGATTGGTTATGGTATGAAAAAGAATGGTGGTATACAGTGGTTGAGATGTTTGAAATATAATTGATAACGTTAGTTAATTGGAAATCAAGTGCTTTTTTACACTTAATATGAACTGGCATTAGATATTTTCATTCGTGCTTTTGTAAAATCATAATTTTAGCTATGGATGTATCTGTGGTTTTGTATTTAACTGCACTAGTCCATTTCTCGAATTTTGAAGAAATTGACATTTTAATGTTTAATGGTGCGCTTGAGATTAGAGGAATCGAGATGAAATCTAACATTTATTTTAGTACTTTCATAACTTTAAGATGTACTCTTTTCACTGCTGTAAATTAGTAAAATGCATACGAATTGTATGTACGACAAATTCAGAAACTGAATCATATATGCACTTCTTCTTTTATTTTTTCCATTCTTCATTTCATACAAATAATAATAAAACTTCTCGACATAATTAGTGATTTTGAAAATTAACAGCCTCAGATCGGATAAAATAAGTTTAATGTAGATAAATAAAAGCAAATAAAAATGTCATTATTTTTATTAGGTACTCTAATATACAATTAGAGCCAGTGCGACATCTATATTAAATAATAACTTTCCGATAACTATAACTTTTATACAAAATCGATGATAAAAAAAAAAAAAATAGACAAGCAGTTATCTTGAGAAGCCACAGATATAATTATTTTTTTTACTAATAGTCAAACATTAAAAGTGCAAATCCCACACAAGCTAAAAATTAAATATTTTAAGCTTCTGCACTTACGCAGACACATCAAAGCACCGCGCGCCCTAAGAGCATTTCATTAAAATGCGCCAATGTTCATAAAACCGAATAGTATAAACGAACCAGCGCAACTGCATTTCCAATCATACCGCCGAGTATGAATATATATTTTAACGTATCGTTTTAATCCATCGTTTCATTCGTCCCTCTTACTAAAATTTTATCGCCCTCACAATAATCACGATTATTCGCTGTGTTTTATATCGGCGGGAATTGCACCCTGCTAGCTGCGTCGCACCCGCTAGCTGGAGTGTTTGTATTGTCGTTGGATTACAGCGCTGAGTTTTTTACGAGTTTCTTTATTCGGATTCCATTTGTTGTTTTGCAGAACTATTTTGTATAATATAAGAGGGATTGAAAATGAATGAGATGATTATTAATGATGGTTAATGTTTACATGAATCTACGATGTTACACTTAATAAATAAGCCTTATGCAATAAAGAAATTTTTATTTTAAAATTTTTTTGTTTGTCAGAAAATTTTTCTAAAAATCTTTGAAATAGACATTTAAAGTTATAAAAAATAATTCGTTTTTATGAAAACATAACGATCATTTGATAAACTAGTAATAGTAAAATATTAGATTTGCAGTTATTTTTGATAGATAGCAAATCATGGTCCTTATAAAAAACCTGCTATATGTGAATATAAACTATAAATTTATATGTGTGTTGTATCTATAGATAATTGAGCAAAAATCTCTGGTCTTTTTATTTTAATTTCTTCAGTTTAAATACAACAATCCATAACATATCATAACATTCATATTTTAGTACAAATATCCTCTAACAAAACAAACATCCCAGAACACCACGCATTCATCAATCCCAATAATCACGGGAAAATTCTCTATACAACCAAAAAAAACCCAAACATAACGACACCGCCAAACACCTCAACACCCAACAATCCACACCTCGAACTTCCAAGCCGCGACTTCGCATCAATCTCCACAACCTTCCAACCGTCGAACTCAATTTCCTCGCGAATCCATCGCCGATAAATCTCTCAAGTCAACAGCACTCGCCGGGATTATTTCAAAACGAACCGAACACACCAGCCTAATCCGCTATTAGCAAAAAGAGAACGGCTAAGGCGAAGTACATCTCGATTGAAAAGGAAAAAAAGCCGGAGAGCGACTCGTTAAAAGGGATTGATCGAAAAAGTTTCGACTACGCAATTAATTCGCGTAATCCGGAAAGTTAACGAGGACTCATGCTTGCGCCTCGCATTTCCAATTAACGGCCAGCCGAGTTTTGATCCGCGACAGTCCGGCGATATTGTTCCGACAACTTTTTTAATTGTGCCCGTCTGAAACGAAGTCGCGTTACTTTTTTTTTATCCTTTGGTGATGGGAAGGCTTAGCGCCGATTCGAAGTTCGAAGGTAGCGAAGGTAGGTTAGTGTCTTCGAGTTAGAAAGGACGAGCTTTGGGTGATGCAAGCTGGATGGGTGTAGGAGGAGTGTTTGAGGGATGTTGCGGTTGGTTCGGTGTTGAAGTTGACGAAATTGTGTTGGTTTTGTTGTTCGCGCATGGAACAATATTTTACGCGAGTAGAAATTAAGAAGCAAAACTAACAACTAAATACTTTTACGATTCTTTATTTTTATTGTAACACAGT
>JAPYZA010006937.1:0-10582 GCA_030522685.1 Eupelmus azureus
TATGGATACAAACATTCACTGATCGATAAGGGGAGTATATCTGAAGAAAAATGTATATATAATAGTTTAAAATAAAGGTATTTCCCTCTACGTTTAGAAACTATTTTAATTTTTCTAAAATTGAACCAAAATAATAATTATAATAAATATTTTTATTTTCAGGTTATAAAGGTGTTGTGCCCCCTTAACTACATAAGAAGAACCGCGTTGCATCATGTAATTAAAAAACCGGAGACTAAAACATGTAGAGTAAATAGCGCAAAAAGACTAAATTTTGACGAATGTACGTCGTTACCATATGGATTTAAAAAAATGCGTTTAATTTAGTTTTTATTTTAATTTTAGTTCTATTTATAATTATCTTTTAATTTAGATGGTTTCAAAAAGAAGGATTGTTGCATTTCGTGTGATATTCCAACATGCAAATATTTCCCGGAATATAAAAAGAGTTTGGAGGGACTGTCGGTGCATAGATTAGTGCATCAGCTTATACAATTTAAAAATTGTAAACAATTTAAAAACTTCGAATAATACGAAAAATTATTAGTGGATTTACGTTTGTATCAAAGAATATAATTTGCGATTTTATGTATAGTTTAAATTAAGTAAGTCGGGAAGAGTGTGTAGTGTATGCAAGATACATACATGCGAAAATATTCATGATAATAGTATTAGGCGTGCGAAAAAAATTGTATATTACGAATTTTTAACGGCATCCTATATTAATTTAAGCGATTTTTTGTCAGTCATAGAATTGAAGGCACTCGATAATATTTATTTTGCTGTTTTAAATATGCATTATAACAGATATACGGAAAATCCAAGATGTACCGTACATGTCAACGATACTCGTTATATCATGTTACTCGATAATAAATATAAAATCATAAAAGTGCTCCGCCCATAATTATGTATATATATTTATAAGTAAATAATAAAATGATATATTTAAAATTGCATACCCAAATTTTAATAATAAAAAATAATTAAATTTAAAAATATGTATAACCTTAATATTGTTTTCTCATTGTATTTTCCTTACCTTTTATAATTCATTTCTCACTGTCATTAGTATAAGACTCGCATATTTAATAAAAATTTTTATTTAATCATCCAAGCTTAAAAATAAATAATTGCTTTGCTCAATACGCTTGTAAAAGCGCGATGAATCTAGAATATAAGCTCACTATTATAGATTCCCCGGTCGCGTACGTACGAGTATTAGCTTGTTTTCATACATATCCGGACGCGCACGCGGTACGAGGTCTACAAATTAGCTGATTTTAAAATTATTGAATTTTTAATATTTATTATTATATTTTGAAAAGAACCATGACTTTAACATGGCAGGCAGCTTAGACTGCCACCATAGCAGGTCCTACGGGATGTGGTAAATCTAATTTTGTTAAAAGATTTTTAAAACACATTAATTTTATGTCAAATACGATTTTTGCCCGAAAAATTTTGTATTATTCAAAATGGCAAGATAGCTATTTGGAATACGGAACGACCTCGAATTTCTTGAAGGTCTACCTTAAAATAAAGATTTTGTTTCAGATTCAAGGCCAAAATTAGTTATAATAGATGATCTTATGTGAGAATCGTCAAATAATATTATCGCAGACTTATTTACTAAAGGTAGTGATCATAAAAATATAAGCGTTATTTTTATAATTCAAAACTTATTTCATCAAGGACCTAAGCAACGAGATATTTCTTTAAATTCGAATTATATAGATATTTTTAAAAATCCTAGAGATCGTGCTCAGATTCAACATATGGCTCGTCAAGTTTATTCAGAAAATCAAAAATTTTTACAGGACGCGTATCAAGATGCTACTAATGCTGGATCTTGAAGAGTACGAGTACGCTCCAATATATTTCCGGATGATGCTTATCACTATATCTATATCCCATGGGTCATAAAGAGAAGTAACGCGGCTGATAATTTTTTAGTAATACGTATATAATGGAGTCGTCAAGACCGACAAAATCACTTGATCATAAAACAGCTCATGCCTTGCAAGCTCTTTATCACTTAAGTAAACAGCAGCGTAGAGCCGTTTCAAAAACCGCTAATCGCTGTATGATTAAAAGTATACGTGAGTGTGCGTTGAACACATTGAAAGGCACTATCCCACTTACACCGGCTGAAAAGAAAAAGTTATTAAAATATAAACATATTTTACGAAAGTTATGCAATAAAAAAAAACTGTAAATCATGGAAAAGTAAAAAACGTATTATCGTATAAAATGGCGATGGTTTTTTAACAGTTTTACTTGCACCTGTTTCATGTAGAGTTTTATCAGCATTAATTCCAACTCGTTCATAAAAAAAGAAAAACAGAAAATGGTTCTTGTTCCTCAAGATAGTTTAGAAAAGCTTTACAGAACCAACGAAACTGAATTGGAAACAATATCAAATGAGAAACAACAGTAAAATGATTCTGACACTGTTCGAACGCCTGGAAATTATTTAACATGTTTAGATCGAGAAATGAGTGAAATTCTGAATTCAACAGAACCAGATGAACGTGAAAAATGGGCTAAATATCAACAATTTTTCAGAGGTACTTGTACATTTTAGATGACTTAAAGAAAAAAGTAAGTCAAGTTAATTCAAATCGTGAGCAAGAACAAGAACTTGGAATTCCTATAGATGCTATAATATCATCGGTGCCAAATACTTATAAACTAAAAGTTGAAATGTTAATTCAGTTTATACGAAGACCTAACATTGTTTCGAGGATAAGTTGGGATGATAAAGGTACAGTTTTCATTGACGGTGTTCAAATAGTAGACTTAAATATTATCGATTTAGTCAATGATGCAGTGCGTAGCAGAAAAAATGTAAAAGCTAAAGGACGCGAGCACTTTGCATAGTTCTTACATGATTGTGGAATCCCATTATGGAATCACAAAAATGCAATAAAATTTGTGAATAATACTGACATTTTTAATAAATCTTTTCATACCCCAAGAAGTTTTTTAAGTCAAAGGAGACGTAAAATTTCCACCTCTACACCTCTACCTAGAAAACCAAAAAATATTTCAAATGAATCTGACACAGATAGTACTGTAGTAGACCTATATAGTGGTGGTAATTACGGTGATTTGAAAGATATAGTAAAGCCTATTAAACAGGGTAAAAAAAATCAAGGCGGATCTGGTAGATGGTTGAACTTTTCGTTTTAAGTTTAAAATGGCTGATGAAGATCATAAATTATATAATAAAATTTACTTTAACCCTGACGATGATGCTGGATATGTAGGTGCACGGCGTATTTTAAATAAAGTAAAAAATAAAACAGATAAAAATAAACTATATCAATGGTTAAGGGCTCAAGATACTTATACGTTACATAAACCTGTACATAGAAAATTTCCGAGACTTCACTATAGTGTTAATGAGATAGATTCTGTCTGGAAGGGAGACATGATAGAGCTTGGTTCATTAAAAACTTGCAATGCCGGTTATTCTTACTTACTTTTTGTCATAGATGTTTTAAGTAAATAAGTTTGGGTAGAACCTATTGAAAATAAAACTAGCTCAGAGGTTACAAAAGTATTCAAAAATATTCTCTCTATAAGTAATGGTAGAATTCGTAAAACTTTTCAAACCGATAAAGGGAAAGAATTTTTAGGTCAATTCATGCAAACGTTTTTAAAAGCTCAAAATATCACTCATAGATGAACTCGAAACCTCAACGTTAAAGCAGCTATTGTCGAAAGATTTAACCGTACTCTAAAAGAAATAATCTGGAGATACTTTAAACATAAAAATTCAAAAAGATATATCGATATTTTACAGGAACTTGTAAAAGGTTACAATATTGCTTATCATTTTTTCTGTTATGAAGATGACATCTGTATCGGTTACTATATGCAACGCCCACATCGCTAAGAAAAATATAGATTCACGATATAAACCGACTGAAATGAAACCTAAATACAAGTTAGGAGATCTAGTTCGTGTTAGTCGTACTAAAGGAACCTTCGAGAAAGGTTAACTGGCTAGCTGGTCTGAAGAAATTTTTAAAATTACAAGTGCCTTAAGTCGTAGAAAACCTCCTGTATATGAAATTGAAGACCTAAACGGAGATATTATAGATGATATATTTTATGAAGAAGAATTATCGGTTATTAAAAAAGATATATACAATACTGCGTATAAAATTGATAAAATTTTAAAAAGAAGCGGTAAAGGTACAAAAAAGAAATATTTCGTGATCTGGAGAGGATATCCTAGCAGTTTTAATTCTTGGGTATTTGCATCTGAAATAAAAAATATTTAAAATGAAAAACCAATTTTACTTACTACAACATGTTATACAACCAACCTCAAGAACTTAATTTACGCGGCGCTTCGAAAGTTCGATAGCTGAAATACATTTTCCCCGTTCATTTTTACATTTACGCAGGGAAGATAGAGAAATAAGTATTATATCAACATTGTCGCCATTATTTAAGGATGTATTTAACGATAATGATAATAATATTAAATATAAGACAGATACAGTACCGTATGGATTATATAACGGTATAATAGGATTTTTATTACGTTTAAATAATACATTGGCCGGTTCACATATTATCTTTAAATTTTCTTTGCAACATAATAATACATACGTGTTTGCTGAACATACATGTAAACCTGAGAACTATAATTTAAAACACTCGTTAAAAATGAGTCGTGCAATTTTAGATATTCTTGGATTTTCAGATATAGAAGAACGTATAAGTGTAAATTCAAATCCTGAAGTTGGTATACGTCTTGCAAACGTTTTAAATGCTCTTCCGCAGCAATTGTATATTTATTTAGATGTGTGCGAACCATGTATAGTAGGCGATGTTCAAACATCGCTACTACATATTATACCTGTTAACTACAGAGATTACACATTTGCAAGTAACCAATATCAAACTTTTGCACCAATAAACTACATACCCGTTATTCGAAATACTTTTAGAACAATTACTATAGATATGGGATCATCTTGGTAAAAGTATACCATTCGAGTGTGGAACGTCGACGGTAACACTACACTTTAGACAATCTGATCAACTATAAAATGAGTCATTACGTTGAATATTATGATTCACAAGTAGGTGGTGGAGGGATCGAGCATGTTTTTGTAGGCTCCCCATAACAGAAAGGGTATGGAGGCATAGTGGTCTTTTGCGCAAAGCGCTTTCATTTTTAAAAAGTGGTGCTTGCGCAGTCGGCAAAGAAGCTTTAAGAGCTGGTATGAATATTCTCGACGATGTCAGTTCAAATAATATTTAATTCAAAGAATCGTTTCGTAATAGAGCTCGAGAATCGGGGCGTAATTTAAAACGAAAAGCAGAAGAAAAAATAGAAAGTCTTATGGAGGGTCCTGGATATAAACAGGTAAACAGCGAAAAAGGAAAACAGTCTTCGAGAAAACGGCAAAGGTGACGCACCTCTTCGAAGACAAAATCTAAGAAAAACTCTAAGCATTTATTTACAAAGAAAAATAAGAAAAATAATAAGAAACGTACTACCCGCGATAATTTTGGACCTATATACATTTAAAAATGGCATTCTTACATTCTCATTCTTGTGAATGCGCTAAATCGGAATTAAATCTATTCATATTACCTCCTACGTAAACATCTATTGATTCCACGCAATGGGTCGAGTATAAACCTGTAACAACTATATCTGAAGATTCATACGTAGAATTTCTTATTCCTGGAAATTCCGATGATTATATTGATTTAGCTCACACTATAATTAGTCTCAAAGTCCATCTTGAAAAAGGAAATGAACTGATAGGAGAGTCAGCAAAAGTAGCCCCAGTAAATAATTTCTTTCATAGTGTTTTCAATCAAGTTGATGTGTTTTTTAACCAAAAGCCCGTCTATCCGCCTTATAATGCATATGCTTATATTTACAGCCTACATTGAAACTTTACTGAATTATTTACAAGAAGCTAAAAGCTCTCATTTATCATCTACTTTATGGTATAACGATACTCCAGGACAAATGAAAGCTGACTTGAAAAAAGTAACTGCTACTATCCCGAATTTTTCGACTAATCCCGGAGCGAGTCAATGGCGTGATTTGACGAAAGGTGGTGCAGATCTTGATTTGCTTGGCCACTTACATTGCGATGTTTTTAATCAAGAAAAGTTTTTACTTAATGGAGTACAAATCAAAGTACAAATCCCAAAATATAAAAGTACGTATTTTGGAAGCATCATTATGCGTTCGCAGAGCTAAAATTAATCCTGGAATTCTTTTGGCTCATTCCAAAGCGCTATCCAAAGGTACCACTAAATACCCATTAACGCGTCTAGAAGTTAAATCATTTACACTACATACAGGTATAACAGGGGAAACTTTAGATAATATTACACTTGGTCAAATACCTAAGCGAGTGATAATTGGACTACTTTCTAATAAAGATTTTAATGGTAACAGAAAAGAAAATCCATTTAATTTCCAACATTTCAATCTCAGTTATTTAGTCTTAAACGTCGATGGTCATCAAATACCAGGCAAAGCGCTTCAACCAAATTTTCCTAATACTTACATCGAGGCGTTCCATATATTATTTAGCGGTACAGGTATTCATTTTATGAACAAAGGAAACTGCATTTCAAGAGGTTCATACCCTAACGGGTACCGTTTGTACGCATTTGACCTTAAACCAGACCTATCCGCTAGTGGTCTTTTGCATTGGAACTTAATAAAAACTGGGGCTATTAGATTAGAATTACGTTTTAACGAAAGCTTACATGAATCAGTAAATTGCGTCGTTTATGCCGAATACGATAACATACTCGAAATAGACTCATCACGACAAGTTATCGTAGATTCCAGCGGTTAAATATTTCTATAATTAACTACAACATTAATATGTAATATTATGAGTCACAAGACATTTGTAGTGAAAGTCGCGAACTGTGAAAGCTATAAAGGACAAAAAGAAATAAAAGGGTTACAGGTGAATATATTGAAAGAGAACGATATACATTGCAGTTAGAAGGCACTCAAATTTTGAACTCTCCACAACTATCCACATAAAATATGGACTCTGTAGTAGACGTTCAGGGCTTTCGTGACAGTTTCGATAAGTTCATCATCAATGAAGCAGCTATTGTAGCCTTAAATAGACAATACTTCGCATACTGGGTAGCGTTAGCACCTTACTCATTCTCAGATCTACCTATAAAAATTCAAATACGCAATAATTGGCTTGCAAATAACTACCACGGAATCGAATGATTTGAAAGTGACATACCACATAGAGCTACATGCAAACTTACGAGAATTAGCATGGACTGCAAGACAGATTTTTGTTCGAGGATCAGAAAAGACCAGAATAATACAAAGTATAACTACACGCCATAATGAAAATTTAGAAGAATTCAACTGATCGTCTGTTCATAACTTACCTAAAAATGCTATATTTTGCTGTTTTCATGGTTCTCTTCAAAAGGAAATATACGTTTGTGCATTAAATAACGCCGTTAAAATAAAACAGTGGATAAATAAAAATATCAACCTTATGTCAGCTTTAGATAGCTGGCACGGAACTTCTCGACTGCAAGCATTTAATCAAACTACCGCTAATTCCCCTACAGTTGACTTCTACACAGATCCTACCGATTTGACTGTAGAAGATCAACCAGTTAAACCTACAAAGCCTATTAGAAAAAATTTACCTGTAAGACTCCAAACACCCTAACCGGAAAAACATATATACGAAGACGTAGAAGAAACAGGTTATTAAACAGCGTATCAAATTTTGGGATAAGAGTTCAAAAACAATACAAATCTGTGTTATATATATATATATATATATAAAATCTTTATTTTTCAAACCGTTATCGGCCCCAAGCTCACGCTGCGATAGCTCGAAGAGGACTACTAAGTACGTGTGCTACTTACGTGCGTCGCCGACTTCCCCCACTGCTCACGGAAACTCTCTCTCCCCCCCTGTCGCAAAAATTCCTCGCTCAGGATAGCCTGCGGCGTGGCGACTGGGAGACTCGCGCAAGCACGCAAGGCTTCGCTGTGTAATTTTCCCCGCTCTCGCGCGCCTGCCGGCGGGAAAACTCTTTACGTTTCCCCGCACTCCGAAGGTCCTTCGCGCTCTCGCACTTTCTTTTGGCGGGAAACGCTTAGGTCTTCCCGCACTTTTCCTCCTCGGGAAATGCCTTCACGCTCGCGCGCCTCCCAGGGCAATGCCTGCGCCTCTAAACTGCCTTCTCCTAGCTCGGTCTCCTCGCCTGCTATCCACCAGGGTCGGCTATGAAGCGGCCCCAGGTGGGTCGCTCATCTTCCTGGGCACGTGGGACTCTCACGTGGAGATTATCAAAACAAAAGAAAGAAAAAATAAATCAAAATAAAAATATGAATGAACAAATCATAAAAAATAAAATATATAAGAACAACAAAAAATAACAACGATACATAAACATTGACATTCCCCCAGTGAGGTCAATTGGCCCTCATTTCGCCTCATACCAGGGTAATCAGCGAACCTAGACCGGTGCCTAAATGGACCTCAGGCCGATCCGGATATCAGCTCTAGCCCGGGGTGGTAACGTGCGGCAAACCCTTAAGTTATCCGATTTTACGCGAACATCACGGCCCCTTCCAGGATCGCAGCATAAGCTTTCACATGCCTTAATAACATACAAATATAATATCCGATACAGGGAATCCAGCGCAATTTTACAACAAAATTTTGTTTTTCCAATAAATACATGAAAATAATAATATTATAACATCCACGTCCGAAAATCTTCACGTTACTCACGTGTCACAGCGGGAATGAAAAGGTTAACAAAAAATATAAATGTTTTCTGAGCTATTTGTCGCACATAACAAAAAAGAGACTCCCACATCTTTACCAGAAGGCTGTTTTAATTCTTGTCCGCCTACTCTTTTAACACAGCGGAAACAACGAGTTCTGTCCCTGAACTTATCCCAAGGGTTCGTAATGAAAACTCTTCAAATTCGCGATGCTCTACGAGTATTAAGAATACCCTCGTCGGGTGTATTTCCTGCGGATCCGATTCCGAGAGTATTGACGAGACCGACGGGCTGTGTACTTAACACCGATATACATACACAACCAGGATCCCATTGGGTTGCAATTTTCATAGACAGATGAGGACATAGTGTGTTTTTGGATAGTTATGGGTCACCACCTATAATACCTCAACATATGAGATGCCTGCAACGAAATAGAACATCTTATAAGTGGAATACTAAACAACTACAAAGTTTAAATTCAAAAGTGTGTGGCCAATTTTGTTTAATGTTTTTAAATTATATGAAACGAGGTTACTCACTCGAGAAATTTTGTAAATTATTTACTTCTGATTATATTAAAAATGATAAAAGTGTAGAAAGTTTGTATAAACGTATTCGTGGTATACGTAATAAACAAAAAAAAAATAATAAATTAAAATTTCATATAGGTAATGGGCGTAGATATAAATTGAAAATATGTATTCAATCTTGTAAAGCAAAATCATGCTATTCTTAATAAAAATGTATTTTACCATAATGAATGTTGTGACGCGGTCAAATTCGTTAGGATTAAGGTTTCTAAAATAAAAGAATTTCTACATACAAATAAGTTATGAAATAAAACCTCTATTATAATTCAATCAGTACAATCTTACAAATCTCTCCCGGCGCACACACGTACGATAATTCACGTTCACACTCACACACTCGCCCAATCGGATTTCACACACAAGAGGGAATTCCGCTTCCGATATATGGCCACCTGGGAAATGCGGCCGCTCTTTCAGCTCCTCCTAGACTCACACACTCTCTCTCACACGCTCGATCTCCGCCCCGCGACTACTCCCCTAGTAACCTCTCTCTCGCCTCGGGAATCTATCTTCACGTGCACCCTCGATCTTGGCTCGGACCTCACCGGCGTACCCTCTACGTCGCGCTATCCTGGCTTATCGGCGATGATGACTTCTCTCACTTTCGCTTCCCCTTGGCTACACGATGATACGGCTCGACTGGAAATCGTGCTGAGAACTCACGCAACCCTCTCATGCAACTCTTCCACACACGTCCTCACACCTCCCGCTCCTCTCTTTCGTCTTCACTCGCTCGCGTCCCGAACTCCTCCCACCGTCTCGCGGCGACGGGCCTTGCTCTACCTTCCCTTACACGCTAGATGCACCCTCTTGCCTGATACGCGCAAATCACCGTCCCCCTACTTTCTGTTGTTTTTACTATTCGATTTTAAAACGTTATAACAAATGACTAGGTCTGATTCCTGTTCGCGACGAAACTCGCAACTCTAGAATGACAAATTCGGCTCGATCCCCTCTCATCCGACCACCTGTTACGATCTCCTTTCTTCCTGCTTTCTCTTTCCCCTCGGCCCCTCCTATCTATCTTGCGGCCCCAGCGCGCGAGTTATATAACTACCTTCTGTATCTCGATCGTCTCATGTCATAAGAAACTTTTATTGATTACTTATGGAATGCAAATGTGAATTGTTAATTGTCTTGATGCAAGCTTCAGTCTCTGTCGGGCTTCCAACCTGTAAAGACATCAATAAAAAATCAT
>JAPYZA010006938.1:0-10757 GCA_030522685.1 Eupelmus azureus
TGGTTGTTAGATAAATTTCGCAAGGAAGACATAAATAAATTTTGCATGAACAGAAAAAATCTATTTCAAATTTTGAAATTTTTAATATTTTTTTTATTTGAAAACTTTCACATAAAAAATATTTTATTGACGTATTTGTTTCATTTAAAAAAAAAGAATTTATAATTAATCGTGAAACATTATTTAATTGTTACATAATCATATTATCAATAATGTATTTAAGACTGTAGAGATACGTTACAAATTAAATTAAAATATAAGCTGAAGTAAAGTTAACTGCTCTCGGCTTCTTAAAGATCAGATAACTTTATTTTGTTTAAAGTCGATCATTAGCTAACTGATATTTTTTTTTTTAGATTTTTTACTTAACCCAGACACGTAATCTACTTTTCGATGTTTGAATAATGAGAAAAAAAAGAAATGCTAAAACTGCTTCTACCATTAAAACTTGCCTAGAGTCAATTTGCCAAAAAAGTACGACGGTCGAAAATTTCCAAGAGGTATCAGTGGTGCTTCACATGGTACTCCATGGCGTTTCCAATAATTGAACACATAATATTTAAGATAAACGTAAATCGCAACAATCGCTGCAGTCAGCCAAAAAATTTTCGTTTCAACAAATTCCATCATTTTTACAAATTTAATAAATGTACTTCTTGCGAATTAAACACTAGTAAAAGATTAGAGATAACTGTGTAAAGCGTTTAAAATATACGCGTCATTTCATACGCAATAAAGTGACTACACATGTTGCATGAATGATAGATCGCGGCAGACTGATGATTTCAAGCACTTTCCTTTTGAAGTATTGGCATCGCCTGTATTCTTGATAAACTGGTTATAGCGAATCTTAGGTGTTCTTTTTTTGATAAGAATTTAGCAGCATTGAATTGCGTCTCTTTTATAACTTACCACATCACAAACACGTATTCTGAAACCAACTTTAAGGAAGGAGATTCACAGTTCGACATGGATTTTTTTATTCATTGATTATAGTGACTTGTTTTCGACATCAACCTCCTTATAGGCTAATAACTCTTGTTTAACTGACATGCATATTTTTGCATTCACACCAAAGGTATGCTACGATTTGAAATTTATGTATAAAAAGTCGAATAACGACTCTATAAGACCAAATATAAGCACGACTGTTGAGTTCCACTTGCTTTTTGCTTCAATTTTGAATTTTGTTAAATTTGACACATCAAGAAAATTTTTATCAATTTAATATTTTAATTAGCTGCACTACTGCATTTTCACCAGACGATTTATCGATTATAGAGTGAGATTTATTTTATTTTGTTTATTTTTATTTTTTAATTTTTTTTTACAAAAATGAATGTTGACAATATACTAGACAACCTGCAACCAGATTTAAACATTCTAACTAGATTATGTAAACAATGCCCAAAAATGAATGTTATCGAATAAATTATTGATTTTCAATAAATTAAGTGGAAAAATAATACTAATTTTTCGAGTGTTTTTCAAAATGTTTTGCATAAATATTGTCGATACTTGGGAAGATTTAACTAATAATATACAGAAGATTATTTGAATTAAATAAATATTTATAAAGAAAAATTTTAATGAAATTTTATTTATTTTTTTATTTTTTTAGCCTTTTGTCAATATTATAAACAATGGTAATATAATATGTTAAAATAGTTGCGATTTTTAAACACCATATATTTTTTACAGTATTTTGTTATTACAAAATGGAATCTAGTATATATGAAACAATTGGTTATGTTATTATTCTAATTTAATAATATTGTTACTACTGAACTACTCGTGTTAATCATTATCTACTGGTTATTTTTAGAAAAAGATTGTCGTCAGTTACTTGCAAAAATGTTCGATTGCTGTATGGTAATGGATTTGGGGTTTTATCACAAAGTGAAAATTTATATTTGGATACAAGAATTGCAAGTGCGAGTTTTCCTTGCATCAAGGCTATCCGTTTAGCTGAAACATACGTTTATTTTAGAATTGTTAATCATTCATAAATATCATGTACTCTTTAAGAAATAGGTAATAAATTAAATTACCGATACAAATTCTTGGTCCTTCACCAAAGGGTAAAAAATAATAAGAATTTCTTTCAGCACAATTCTCTTTTGAAAATCGTTCTGGATAAAATCTTTCAGGTTCAGGAAATATGTCAGGATCATTTTGTAATCCAGAAACTGAAATGGCTAATCTCATACCCTTAGGAATTCGAAGATTTGAATCAGGAATATCATAATCCTTTGTACATACTCGATTTATAAAAGGAACTGGTGGATGTTTTCGTAAAGCTTCTGTAAATATATTAAACATTTAAATTTTCGAGAATTTAAACTTTTGTTTTACTAATTTTTAATATATGATTATTATACAGGATATCACATTTTAAATATACACTAAAAATTGTTTTTAGTGTAAATATTAATAGTAGGTAAAAATTGTTTTTAGTGCAACTATTTTTGCTGAAATAATTTAAAGTGAAGATGAAAATAGCATTAATAAGAATGAAATTTTTTGTCTAGAAACCTGAATTTAGAAAGTTTAATGTATATTTTGATATTATATTTATCTTTGACCTCAAAGGCACAGGCCATAGAAAAGATATGATTAAAATAAAAAATTTGTGTATAGTTAAAATAATTTAATTTCTTTTCACAGTTTATCAGAGATAAAGGTATTTAATAAAACTTTTCTTACCACAGAATACCATATCAAGATATTTTAGATTCATTATGTTATCATAATCAAAACCTTCAGGAGATTTCGAAACTGTATCAATTTCTTCATATAATTTCTCTTGAACTTCGGGATACTTGGCTAATTCATGAAAGCAAAAAGTAAGTGTTGTAGAAGTTGTTTCAAAACCAGCAATAAAAAAAACAAATACTTGAGCCGCTGCTTCTAACATATTAAGTTTATCATTGCTAATATCTAAAACAATAAAATTAAGTAGTTATTATTATGCTTTTATCCTGTAATGTACATACTTTTATTTCTAATGTTATAAGTATTATAGATAAATTCTGCATAAACTTGTTTCATCATTCAATTTATTGCAAATATGCGTTTTGATAATTGATGGAAAAGATATTACCCTCAGATATTTCACTTTTAATCGATGCCTTTTCTATCTCTGGACTGTAGTCCGTTAAATCCATTAATAAACTTATGAAATCTTTTCTCTCTATTTTTTCTTTTACGCGATGAGTAACCACGTTACCAAAAGTTCTTATAAAGAACTTATTAACACTATTTTTGAATACTGGTATATGTAAGAAGTCCAAAATGTTTGAGGCAAAAATGCTCATAACAGCAGTATACTTTCCCATATCTGTGCCTAATATTCCATAATTTCGAAATTCATTTTTAGGATCTTTCAAGCTATTACAATTAAATCCAAATGCAACTGTTGATATACAATCAGTTATAAATCTGTAAAGAAATTTTTTTCAGATTATTTCAGTTATTTCAATTATTATTACTATTTTATAATTTATTCAATTTATCACCTTTCAAGAAGATCTTTTACATCTATGATGTCCGAATGTTGTAAAGATTCATCACAAATATTGATGAGTTCATCAGAGACTTCTGTCAGTAATGGAAATAATTGTTTTAACTTTCCAGAAGTGAAAATCGGCGTTAGCTTTGTTCTAAGATGTTTCCATCTTATACCAGGAAGTCTAAATAAATTATAAGACATAGGGTCAACTTTCAAATTAGAGTGTATTCCTCTGTCAGCGAAATGTTGAAAATCCTTAACCAAAATTAATCGAATCAATTCAGGATCATTGATCATTAAAATGGGATTGTGATATATATAGATGCCAAAAAATCTGAGTTTTCGGAATTTATTATAATGTTCCTTCACTAAATCACCTGAAAAACATTAGTACATACATGTATATATATATATATATATATATATATATATATATATATGTGTGTGTGTGTTCGGTTTACAATTAAAGAAACTATTTAAATAATACATACCAATTGTAATTTTGTCCAAGAAAAAATCTAAATTAATGTTACCAAAAATAATATTCGGAGGTACATGGGGTACTTTTTTCTTATGCCAGTAATAAAACACAACAAACTTTAGATAAATATAAATAGAAACAACTAGTATCGACATCCAAAAGGATCTTGCGAACGTAAATTCTGGAATATCTAACATATTAATAAATACAAAGTTTCTTGAGTTTTAAGTTTTTAACAAGTCTACACTATATTTGTAAAGTCGCAGAAGTGCGTTGACTTGAGTCTCGGATGCTGCGCATAAAGCTATGCATTATCTCAAGCGTTTACCGATTAAAATTCATGTTTTTTGTTTTATTTTGCTTTACCAGTCTAACAAGCTCATCTTTTAGACGTCACTAATAATCTTTTAATGCAAAAACTGCCTTACGTTCTGAAGTGTACAGCTAATAAAACTTTATATTTAATTTTATGCTTTCTATTTAAAAGGTTTTTTTTTTATTGAACTTAGTTAATAGAAATTGTGTATAAATATTCTAATGCTTAAAAATGTAGTAATAAAAACTTACTTGAGTACAGAATTAAAGCGATAAAAATTATTATACTATTTTCATTTGGAATTATAATAGAACAAAGAAGTTGATGTAAATATCGATCAAAGTTAAGGGCTTATATTTATTTTACAATAAATTTAATACTATCCAGTGTAGTCCAAACACTTTAGTTTAAAATTTTGTTTTTAACGAAAAAAAAAACTATTTTGCAACGAAATATGATCCAAATTCGTACCTGCTATAGAATTTACAATTTTACAAAGTAATTCTGTTATTCCAATTCAAACTGCTACAAGTTTGAACCAGATTAATATTTTTCAAATCTGGAAAAAGCAAATTAAAACTTGTTATCTATAGTTATTTTCTTCTTTTTTTTGAGAGATAAGATAAGCTTATTTTGTAAAAAATGATGACTGTTGATTTCCGCGAACCAAAAGTTTCTTTATTTGCCGACGTTTCGGACGTGTTTTGATAAACGTCCCTTTTCAAGGCAGTTAATAAAAAACCAGTGTGTTACAGCGGATTTACATCTTCAAAATAAGAGTTGGTCATACTCAAGAAGCTATTTATATCTTTAGACAGTTTAAATTTGAAAAGGAAAAAATAAAAATGTAGCACTTTCATAAATCAAAAAATTGTATTAAAAAGTAAATAAATTATATACACATTTCTTAACATAAAAGGCAAGGGCCTAAGCGTGTTGTATAACGTAGATCGTTATTAACGGTGACTTGTTACATTTGTCGAACATTCGTAACCATTTACATACTTACAAAATACATAGAACTTTTTGATTACGTCGGTTATAAATAACAATGAGACTCGCTATTTATCTTTTTTTTTTGTTAGTTATTACACACGAATTTCATCTAGAAATTCCGATAAAACATTTTCGTTCCACTTATCTTTCTATGCATTTCGCGCTATCACTCGTCCCTACCAGAAAGTAGGTAAAAGTAAATTAAATATATAAAATAAATAATACTTTGACCCCGAGAAACAGTCAACAACGTTTACGGAAAATGTGAACGTCTCGACATTATTACTGTTAAAAAAGAATGCAGGTAAATTTTCATTAGCACAAATGGCAACATTTTTAAATGCTGTATGTTTTCTCTCAATTTAAACTTTATTCCACCTAAATTTGAAATAATCACGAACAATTACATGGTCTAGCAAATCTTGAAATGAAGCAGTATTATTCATGAAAATTTACCTGCCGCTAAATTTCTTTACAACCATCCTAAATCCCCGTGTTCTACGAAAATTCTTGTATTATGCGCAAAAGTAAAAAACAAGAAACACCGTCGCGAATCACTCGACTATTTTAGTTTCACGACTCTGTCCATTTTTGAGGAAAGAAAAAGGAAAACAAAACGAACACAGCGCTAATATTACTTTTAGGACTCCTCGTCATTGCTGGCATGCTGCGTCGAGTTATCATGGCTCTTGTAGGCCGAGAAGAAGGCAAGGGCTTTCATGAGCTGATAGCTCTTGCTGATCGGTATATTACTGTCGTAGAGGCTTTTAGAAGACTTGCAGTCAACGTAGAACCACCAATTGCATTTGAGGATCGTCTGGTCAAACAGTGTCGACTCCGGGCACAGGAAGCTTTTCATGATCAAGCCATCGTCCGTCAGCGCGCACACGTGAAAGACCTTAAAGGAAATTTCATGTTACGAGATAAATATAAGAAGATTTAAGAATTAGGAAAATGTTTGGAGTATCGATCGTTACCATGCATCCAAGATCTTCGTCGGCGTAGAGACCTGGGAAGTGCTTTTGGTCGCCACAGTAGAAAGTAGTGTCAGGAAGGTCGACTCGGCTAGCGAAGTTGTCATCGAAGTTTTTGTCGTATCCGACTGGGTAGTATTCACGCGGCGCGTTCATTACTTTCGTTGCTCCAGAGTTATTGTTTTTGCTGAAAGTTTAATAATGGGTATTAATATTATGATAAATTGTCTTGATAAAAAACTAACTACTTTTGAGTATGAATATTTGAAACAAAGCCACTAGGAAACTGTATTATGGCATTGCTATTTAGATTAAATTGAATCTTTCTAAAATGTAAAATTAATTTTTTTTAAAATAAGAGAATTATTAGCTTAAAATGTCTGCTGAATAGAAAATCAAGAACATGTAAAAGTATGTCTTGAAATACTGGTAGATATTTGTTAGTGGCAATTCCACTATTTAGTACTTAGCGGAGCATTCTGCACTATTCAAAATTTACAGAGACTGCAACAAAAACTCAAAAATTCAAAAACGCATATCATACTTCTTAACAGGCGCGTGGGTGGTAGTACTGGTAGTAGTGGTCGAGGGGCCCTGCTGCTTCTGCAGCAGCTGTTGCTGCCTCAGGAGAATCGCAGCCTCGAGAGCCTCAAGGGTAATATTGCTGGCCTCGGCTAGAGCCTTCAGCGACGTCTCCATGCCGTGGATCGGCGCCAGCGAGGGCAGTGACGGCATCGACTGTCGCTTCTCCTGATTCTGGGCCTGGCTATTGTCGCCAGCGGCTGAGATGGGGTGCAGCGACATCAGCGTCATTTGGTTCACCTGCGAAGCGGCCTCGTCGCTGGGTAGCGGCAGCTGGAAAGTTAATGATTCGAGTTTTGTAGAAAATTGTCTTGGTTTATGCGTGTTTTGGGTGAGTTAAATACGCCGGGTGAGAAAGCTGCTTTTACACGGATGGCGTTAAAATAGCGTAAGCGTAGTTCGTAAAGATAATTCCTGTAGCGAACTTGTAGCTTGATTGCAAATTATGCACAAAAAGCGAGCTCGTGTGCAACGGTAGCAGCTTACGAGCAAATTAGGTAACGGCTACCGAACAAAACACTGAGCTTAGAAGCGTAACAGACGCAGTCAAGTATCGCAGAATTACTCTGCCTATTTTTTGCCGGAAGAAAGGCAGTAATGCTTTTCAAATAAGGTTTTAATTACGTGTTGATAAAATTAATTGAGTTTGGTGAATAATAAAAGGTTTATACGTCTCTACATACAGGTATGATTATTAATACAAATTTTAAAAAATAATAAAAATTTTAAACATGTTAAACAACAGTAAAAATAATTGTGAAACAGTATCTTCTTTTATAATGATTACATATGCTATTATTAAATGCATGTACACCTGCGAGTAATGCATGTCAATAAACCGATGCTCCTACTTCATAAAGATGTATCTAAAAACTCTCCAGATAAAAACCTAGATTCATTTTTTAAGAGAAATCATATTTATAACTCATAATCGAAAATTCTCACTTATCTATCTAACCAATTGACACGAAACCACCAATTTTCGGAGC
The DNA here is from genome assembly GCA_030522685.1 of Eupelmus azureus. NCBI lineage: Eukaryota > Metazoa > Arthropoda > Insecta > Hymenoptera > Eupelmidae > Eupelmus > Eupelmus azureus. Next base: position 7,850 of record JAPYZA010006938.1, read on the forward strand.
AAGCCTCATTCACCCACCTGATTGTTATCATCCTTAGACACCTCGTTAACCGAATCCTCGAGGATGGTTGGGCTGTTGCTGATGCGGTCGGTCAGCTGGGCCGTCGATGCCGGCATGCCCACGAAGGCAGGCAGACCGTTTACGGGCACCGAAGCTATTGCCGCGACTGGCTTGTTGAAGGACTGGATCATGGTTTTGTCAATGGCCGTCATGCTGCCGGCTGGTGGAATGGCCGCGACGATGTTGGGCAATCGACCCGGCGATGTGGCTTGCTGAAATTTGATGGTTTGATGCGCTTTAGTTAAAATTGATGATTTTTTGTGATATTTGAGTGGTATACGTAATTACAACTAGAATTTGTACTTGAAGTCTGCACTTGGACTTTAACTGAAACTTCTATTTTTCTCTTGTCAATAAAAAATGTATGAGTAAGATAAAGATAGAGATCTAAGTGTGAGTTTGAACTATATGATGCACTATGTTTGCTGATTGATTAGACTGCAAATTTATCTGAACATGTGACTGTTTTTTTAATGTTATCGAAACAGATAATCGTTGTGTTATAAATATTATATTGCTTAGCTTAATCAAAATAAATTTACGAAGTGTACCGGTTATAAAATAGAAGTATATGAAACTGTGATTGCATATAAAAATGTAAAATTCTAAATTTTGTATAAATATAGTTTACTCTTATTAATCAAGTGGAAATTTAATTAGTTACGTTTAATATTTAGAATTTATTCAAGTTTTAACAAGGTCCTATCTAGGGTCTAACAAACAGCCACAATTGTATTAATGATAAGGCAATCTACATGGCTTCTAATTAGGACCCATTTATTTTTCTATCTCTGTGAAAATCGGCTTTTATCGAACATGAATAACTTAATCTATGCGTTATCTGCAATAAAATTAAAATGCTATTTTTTAAATTATTTGATTAGATAATATTTGTAACACTTAAAATATAAAAATAAATATATCTCATCCTAGTGATTTCATATTCTTTTACAGCATTAGTATTAGATATTTATCAATCACATAATTAAAAAGAAATGCTCACACTCAGTACAAACTGGTTTTCGATTACCGATCACCGTTTCTAATTACATCGATATCAGGCCTGCCTTTCAAGTACCCCAGATAAAAACACTCCTCACAATAACCATCAGCAAAAACAATCAATCCTTTCATCAACCGCAAAATTTCCAAGCACGCTAAATCTCAAATCCACCTCCATACCCCGCTCACCTGTATCCTCTTGATCTGCTGCGCCGGCACTGCCTGCTGAAGCGCCTGCTGAGGAAACTGCACCTTCTGCATCTGTTGCTGCCTGATGGCCTCCTGTTGCTGGCGCTGCTGCTTCAGCATCTGCATGGCAACGAGCTCCTGCTGAAGCTGTTGCTGCTGCCTGAGCTTCGCCTCGACCTGAGCGCGTTGCTGCTGCTTGAGCGCTTCGTCAGCCTGAGGCTGCTGAGCGGCAATGAAGCTCGGTCGTACCATGCTGGCCGTGGCTGTCGAGTTCTGCTGAACCACGAGTCGCTGACGTTCCGGTTGCTGAGCCAGGGGCCTGGAGGCGCCGGGAGGTAGGGGCTTGAAGGGTGGCACCCGCGAGCCCGGGCGCTGCTGCATCGCGCCGAGCCGCGCGTCGTCGCGGTTTGTCAGCTGTGGATTTTAGGTGGTTTAAGTTGGTGTGAGGGAGGAATAAGATATTTTGTTAGTTATTGGTTTTTAAAGGTAAACAGAAAGTTAGAGAATTCTTAAACGAATGAAAAGAAATATATTTCAATGGATACACTGTAATTTCTGGTATTTTTCTAGTTAAGATTATTAAAAAGTTCTTTTCTTAGCTTAGTGTCACTTCAAAAAGCAATCCGTTTAATTCAAATTATCATTATAAGTTCTAAAAAAGGTCATTTAATTTAATCTGTATTTTAATATCTCATGGGATAACAAAATTGTGCTTATAAATTAATCTATCTTTAACTTTAAAAAACGATCTTTGTCAATACAGTTTTATAAGTAACGCTATATAATCCCTACTACAACAAGACACGTTTTACAAACACAACGAACTCGAATCTCGGAAAAATAGTTTCCAGCAAAAAACTAATCAACGAAACTTAACGCACAAATAGCGTAAATCTAGACCAAGCAAACTCTTCAACTCCACAAAAAAAAGCCATACATATTAATCCCACCGCAATATCCCGAGACGACCCGCGATGCAACTAAACCATTGCGTCACACCCGAGCAAAAGAAAACTATTTCATAAAAACAAAAAAAAACACCTCTCGATGTCACCTTCTTCCACAATTGCTCAACCAGCGCGTAACCTACTCATCGAAGATGTCAATCAGAGGTGCTAAAACGCCTCGCGAGTCTATGCATTGAAAATATTCGAGCTCGCGCTACACATCACGAGTGTACACATACATATCCTGCGCGGCCAACGCATTCACGCACCAGTTGCCGCAAGGCCGTTAATACCCGGCTGCTACTACTTGCTCGGAGCCGCGCGATTCTATGAGAGCGATGTACTTATATACAAGCGCGCGCGTGGGGTACGAAAGTACAGCTAAGCCGAGCGAGTTACTCCAGCGAAAGTCTGTATCGGCCGGCGCCGAATGTAACGAAAGTATATTTTGCGATATTAATGGATGTCGAGGAGCGCGCACGTTTCACTATTTAGTAACTTATTGCTGGCCGTGCGTGTGTATGTGCGTTACGCTTCTCCAAAAGCTCCAGCTTTATTTGGGTTCGGTTAGTGGGTTCCTTGTTGTACGGTTTGTGGATGACAATGGATTACGCGGGCGTTTATGAATAATCATGTTGTAACTTATGGGCCAGGAAAGTGTCACGAAAAAGTAACGCGATTGTAATTTTGATTGTATATTCCTTGCTAAT
>JAPYZA010006939.1:0-10577 GCA_030522685.1 Eupelmus azureus
GGGTGTTAATGCTTTGATGTTGGCGGGGATTGAGGTATTGGATTACTGATGCGTTTGGGGAAGTTGAGGCGCCGGGGTTGGTTTCTGGGTTTGATGTGTACATATTGATATTAATCGTTTTAATTTGGGTCGCTGATGAGTTGGTGGGGCAATAGTTTGTTTTATTAGTTATTAAGGTGTTTGCTAATCGCGTGTTAGACATCTAATATAAGAGTTTCTTTTTTGGGGACTGTTACTTCTATTTCCGGATTGACTATTGCAAAAAGCTGGGGAACTTTGAATTCTCAAGCGTCTTATGATAAAATTAGAAGTTGGAAAGTTTCAAAGTTCCAAATGCCAAAGTTGCGCGATCGCAAAAAATCGAAGCGACTGAAAAACTTTAGTGGAAATCTGAAAAGCTTTAACTTCGCTTTGAGACTTTTAATTTTTTTAATTAACTTTGGAAATTAGGTCACATTTCTTTTCGACAAATTTCAATGAGAACCAACAAAAGAATTTTCTGCTTAATATTTTCGCTAAATCACAGTTGACTTTTAAAATCCAATAAGCTGAAATTGTTTTGAAATTCAAATTTTGATTTGCATTGAAATTTCAGAATTTTAAATATTTTTTATTTTGAATATTGATAAAAAGTTAATGACAACAGATAAGGGATTAGATTAAAAAACATGGCTTTTGGATTTAACCATAGCTATACTAATTTCAATCAACATCTTCATGAGAATAATCCTTATATCTCATCAACATAATGAAGCACTATGTCCCATCTGCAAATTGATGTTTTTTATTTCAGTGACTTTATTAATTGTTTGCGTGAATATATATTGCACTTTGAACTTTTACACATAAATAGTCATAAAACATTAAAGAAAATATTCATTTTCCAATATCTGGCTTTCAAAATAATAAATCACATAACCGGTTGCAGTTTAATTATCAAAATAATTTCTCAGATTAATTTTATGAAAACTGAAATATAACAAAGGTGCATTTTAAAATCAAATCAAACAAAAACAATTTCAATACAAATAATGAACGTATTACGTAGAAATTTAATATCTTGAAACGACGAATTGATAAAATATTAAAATGTGCATTAAAGTTATTATATATGAAATACATTTATACGAGATACCTACTTATTTATGTATCGTATATGAATTCAAATGATACGTAAATTCGATACCTTTAAAACCTTTGAATATTTCATTATCTTTTCTCTCATAATCACGGAAATTCTATTTCATAAAATTAATGAAATGCAATAATTGATAATTAAGCATTTCGAAATAAATTCATTCTTTTTAAAATACTCTTTCATATATTAATATAAGAAAGGATCACGAGTGCCGTGGTATCTGCTATTTTTGCCGACGCCATCAGACGTAAAAAGCCTAATTTGATAGAAAACTGATTATCTAAAATCGATTCTCGTCGATATAAAGAGGAGCTCGCAGTCGGGGGGACGGGCAAAGTATAACGGCCTAAGAGAATAAATTTCCACTACGCTCCGTTAAGCAGATTCCGCGAGCTGCGCTAAATTCGGAAATGAAATTTCGGAAATCCAATTTTTCAAAAATCAGCGCTGACGCTAGGGATTTTATTTGTTTTAAAAAACAGAAATTTATCGTTCTATTCAACAAATTCGACACTTTAAACAAATAACTTATCATCAACTTTTTCAAGCTTTCAACAAAACTTGATATAATAAATATTTTAACAACATTGAATTTTCTATACAAAAGGCACCAATCAACCAATCACCAAGAAACAACCCGACCCAGGCCAAGAATCAAAGTATCAATCGCAGCCCTACCGCTTTCACTCTTCCAAACTCTGCCAATTTATTCGGCCACAGCCGGAAAGCCAGCCATCACCGCTGCAATCTACCCGCCGAAACTTGGAACGTTTAATTTTAAGTTCCTCCGGCCAAGCAGATTGCTTTCTCCGCGGGCGCAGCGAGCTATTACGATAATATTAACAGTAACGCTCGAGTGCTATAGAACTAGTCTCGATGGACTCGTCCTAAAGCGAGCGAGCGAGAGAGAGAGAGATACAAATTTCACAGCGGAGATGTATATATATATATATGTATAGGTGTATACTGCAAGCGAGTAGCGCCTTCAATAATTGTGGTTTCGTGGGTGGGCTGCGTGTGTGGGTGAAAGCAGCGGGCAGCGCGCAGGAGCTACATTCAACTACGGCACTAAATCACGAATTCCTTTTGGTGAATCGCGCCCGAACAATGCCGGAAGATGAATCGCGGGAGGGAATCCTTTGGCCTATACACGAGTGTTTTGAGGGGAATCGAAACGGAATCAAATAAAGGATCGCAATTGTGGTATTTAAATGAGGGATGCGGAGAGCTAAGGTGATTTGGGTTCTTTTTTTTGGTGTTGGATGGGGGTTGGTTTTGTCTTTGAGTGGTGTGAATTTGAATTTTTGAAGGGTTTATTTATTAGGTTTTAGCGCTTGGCTTTTCTCGATGACTAATATGCATTCCGATAATGCACTTGACAATTTTTCCATATATATTGATCTTTCATTCCCTCCTGTTCGGATGAATTATTGACAGCTCTCATCCGTCCCCAGCAACGTGCTTTGCATTTTCACGCGCAAAATAAATAAAATTAACTCTCGAAAAAATCGAGTTCCTCTTCCGCTAACCCGCTACCTCACCAATGCAAATCGCATCCCCAATGCAAAACAACAGAGCCCAAGTCCTCGGGAACAAAAGTAATAGCCGAAAAAAAGCCTCGCTGTATTTCATCAAATTACGCGGCTAATCAATAACCCCTTCGATTTTCAAAACTTATCGACTTTCAAATTACCACGCCCCGCTCTTCATCGGAATCGGACGGAAAATAGAGCGAAAAGGAGGAAGGAACACCTCGGCCACTCGCGCGGCCTGGCCTACGAATATTAAAAAATTTCCAATTTCGGCGAGCACGCGAAAGCGAGAGAAAGAGAGGAAAAAAGTCAGCCAGCGAAACGTTAGGTTGAGCATAAGCCGAGGGGCTGAAGCTAAAAATTTTGCAGCGCGCAGCGTTTTTCGCTCTCCCCCGCTCTGAGCTCTCTCTCTCTCTCTCTGTTGTTGACATTCTTACCACTTCTCCGCTCTTTTTTCCACCCTCCGGCGCTCGGAGAGAGAGAGAAATGCGAGGTTGGCGTGACGCGCGCGCGCGCCTGAGAAATTTAAAATATAGTTTTTGGGCGTGGGGCCGGTAAATTTTGATGAAATTTCCCGGTCCGCGAGGCTTTTCCGGAGGGGCCGCGTGGTTTATGGCGTGCGAGCGGTATATCAGAAATTTTCGCCGAAACGCGCTGAATTTTTCAAGAAGGGCCAAGCCGGACACGGAAGTGACTTGTTTATTTTCCGCGGCCGGGCGTAGCTGCTGTGCTTTGAATTGTAAATCTGCCAGGGCTGGATATGCCTGAGGACCTAATCAGATGTGTTACTTTAGAGCGTATTTTACGAAAAATGTGTTTTCCGGGCAAATACGGATATTTTTGCTTGATGAATGATTTGAAATGTAACAGAGATGTAGTGTGCCAAGAAAAGTTAAAGTTACGTTAATTGGGCTAGCCATTTGGGAATAAAGGACTTTTAACGTTTCCATGTAAATTCATTGCGCAGTTAAGTATAAATAATTTGAAATAAAATGGAGATTTAATTAGCGATTAAAAATTTTCTTTCAACTCCCTTGAATTTAACTTTTTCTCTTACTTTCTTCCCAACGGTTTCAATCAAATTTAATGCATCGATTCCCGTTACATCTCATTATCATAATATGTATAATTGAACGTTACACAATTAGGTATGCAGAGGTATTATAACTGATTTGCAATTCCTTTAAAATTTCAATATTCAAAGCGCCATGCGTTACAGTATCAATTGCATTTCAAGCGACATCTCAACACACCAAAAAGTACCGTTCACGTCACACATTTAAAATAAACATTCACCCGCAAAGAAAAAACGATACAAGAACTCGAGCCAATCTCCCAATCGCTCCCCACTCCAAAAACCCAGCAATCACACCGAATCAAAACCTTTCCCAGCAGCTGACCATCTTTACCACGCACACGTATATCTCAAATTTCCCCAGCCGTCAGCAGCAGCGAGCCGCCCCTAAAAGAGAATTTCCAAAGAAAGCGCCTGCTTTCCCGCCAGTTTCGAAAATGCCTGCAGAAACGCGCAAGTTGACCGCATAAAAATTTCAGCGCTGTCCTTTTTACACCGCCGGCCTGCCAGAAACTTGTCCGATACTATAAAACGAGCACCGCCAAGCAGAGCTCGCGCGTTTGTACTCCAGCTGGAAATTTCATTGGCCGGGTTCTTCGGCTGTCGCTGCGTGGCTGGATTATTTAACGGAAAATTCGAGCGTGGATTATTCGATTTGGTGAAGCTGGTAGTCGACTGCGATGCGGTGTTTGGTAAGATTGGGAAAATGAATATCGTTGTATTTTGGAGGGGATTTTCGACATGATTCTAGAGTGGGGATTACTGAAACGAGCGCGATGTAACGAATGATTTTACAAGCCCATTCATATTTATACGCACACCATGCTTCGGGGGGCATGTTTTTGAGAGTAAATACACGCCCCGTGTATTTTGCAATCATTTTATTTTCGATGAAAGCCCATTCCGAACTGTTTATTCTTGAAATTTCGCGCATTATAGGCAGGCGAAATTCGCGCGTAAATATTTGCGCGATCCGAATGATACGACAGCGCGCGGGCCGGTAATCAGCCTCGCCCGCTGGATAAATTTAACATCCAATTAAGCAAATAAACCCCCGCGACTGTTTTAAATAATAAACTTTCCGCATTTACATAATTCGCGACGTTACTTCAATCCCCAAAACCCCCGGGCTCTCATTACCCAAAAATCCAGGCGCACACAATCACCGACTCCCCACTATTGTCCATATTTGCCAAGCATCGCACTGGCAGCGCCAGTCTCGCAGCGCGACGGAACAATTAATCCTCGCTTGTTTCCCAACAAGCAAATCGTGACTGCACAAAGACGCTCTTCAAACCACGCGAGCTCTCGCGATTTTCGGCAAAACACAGCGCGAACAGAGAGGAAGGTTTCCGCGTGCGGCGCGTTAAAGCGATTTCCCAGCTCTTCAAACGCAGGCGCAATTCATACATGGAGTCGGTTTATAAACGAAAATTAACCGCGTGGGGCTTCTTTGTGTGGAAGCCGGCTTGGAAACTCGGTGCGGGAAAAAAGTCGGGGGGCGTTTTAAAAGCCGGCCGGCCGCCGAAATTCGATACACGAAATATCAGAAGGGGCAGAGTCGGCGGCCGGCGAAGATAAATTTAATTTCGACGCGCGGACCAGGAAGAGGAAGAAGCAGAAGAAGAAGAAGAACAAAGTTCGAACGCCGCGGCGGCAGCGGGGCAACTTCGCGCCGAGTTGTCCAGGAGGGAAAGTTCGCTGTGCAAGGGGGTATGGAGTTGAAAAAGCGGGAATTCGAAAATTAATAAAAGGGGAGGAAAGCGCGAGAAATAGAAACTTATAAAACTCGCGCCACCAACAGACCCCTCCGGTATAATCCCCCGAAAAACAAAGTCGCGCCGGGAAAACGAGATCACCACAGTCCTGGCAAATGGAAGGATTCAGAAGCTCGCTTCCTGCTTGGGGAATCGAAGCTACAGTGTAAGCTTCGTTTTGATTTTTCCCGGGAGGCGCGCGGCTTTGATTGCGAGGGGAAAACGAACGTAACGGCGCGCGCGTGATTAGAATGTTAATCTCGGAATTAGCATAGGTCGAAATTAGGGATTCGCGGCGCGAGTCGGCTCCGCGCCCGGCGCCAACGGGTAAACAGTCATTAACGCGGCGAAAACGGCCTTCGGGACGGGCGATTTAACAGAGCCGATAAAAATAGAGCGCCGGGGCCCTGGGTTTTGTTCCGGTGTGTGTAGGTATATCGGCGCAGTCGAAAACAATGGCGGCGACGCGCCGTTAATATCTATAAACGTCTTCGGCGCGGGGGAGGCGGGGAAAAAAGTGGCAGGGCGAAAGGGCGCGCGATAGTGGCGGGAAAAATAAAAATTTTTACGCCCCCATTTACGGTCATTGTCGCGCGGGCGCGCGCGTAACGCGCGGCCCCATAAATTTTGCGCAATTTTCCATTAAGACGCGAGAGGGAAGAAAAAAGCGAGCGCGAGTCGGGGAAAAAAATCACTTCAGATTTATGAAATTTCGCGAAACTTTCGGCGCGTAACACAATGCGCTGTGTGTGTATGTATCGTCGCGGGACTTTGCATGTGAAAATTTTCTTGCCGCAAAGTTCGCTCGAAAGTTTGCGCGAGCTAGCTAAGAAGCATTCGTTTTCGAGAGGCTGCTACAGCGTTGAAAAAGCTTCGGGCTGTCTCTCTCTCTCTCTCTTTCTGACAAGAAAGAGAGGGAAAGGGGATGAGGAGGAAGGGAGAAAATAGAGAGGGATGAGGAATGGACGTGGGCTATTGTAAGAGGCGCGTGTAACTCGATTAAGTTGGATGCGGATGGATGCGGTGCTAGACGAGCGCGGGGAAAAAAAGGATTAGCCGGCTTTGCGCGGAGTTTGGGTAATGTGATTTTGTTGCGATTACAGGGCTTTTTTACGCGGTTTTTGGATTACTTTCGCGAGGTTAATGGCGAAGTTTGGGGAGGGTTGGGGGAAAAAATTTAACGATGACGTTAGTGCTGGTTTTATGAGAATTACTGGTGGACAGCGTTTGGATTCATTTACGTTTTTAATAGCGAAACTAATATTATTTGGAATTTCTCTTATTGTTTAATAATTAATCTATTTATTAAATTTGATAACCAAAACCGCAATCGCACCCAATTATAATCATTAAACCCGCCAGTCAGTCGCGCATTTATTTATTCTGAATTGCCGTTTTCAATATTCAAACGTATACATTTAGCTGATTAGAGAAAATACCGCTCGGCCCGTTTATTCGGAAACGATATTTCATTAACCCAATTACAAAATTATTTCAACAAAATACCAGCACTTTCAAATAATGAAACACTCCGCAATTCAGCCTTTCCCTTTGGCTTAATATATTAAATTAACGTTCCATTTGACTTCGCTTTATCTCCACGCACGCTCAATCAACTTCCAGTCCCAGCCGCCAAGTCCCAGCGGCCAGTTACTCGACTGTAAAGTCGAAAGATTAAAAATGCCTCGCGCTTGTGTACACGCTGTCTTTGTAACTCATTCCACGTAAGCGCATTACACAATTTTTAATCCCCCGAGCGCTCGACTTTTCTAAAAGCCCGCCCAGCTTTCGCGTCCTCCATTATTTTCAATTCTCAACTTCATCGAAGAGTCCGAATACCTGGAATGCTTACCGGTTAATGGCTCGTATATACCGACGATAATTTAATTTTTACCGTCGCTCGAAAAATCCAGCTCGATAATAAATCAGTACTTTCCGTATCGGCGCATAAATCAGCCGACTTATTTTGTTGCCCCGAGAGTTGTTCCGCATTACCCGGCGCGGTTATCAATTTTCAACAATTTCAACTGCCCGAATAAAGCAACAATGAAACTGCGATTAAAAGGGGGGGAGCCCCCTCCGCCCCCTCGTTCATTACCATGAAAAAAAAAAAGTCGGCGGGCTGGAAGAACGAACGCGGAATTAACGGCCTTTAAAAGGCTTTTATCATTTTTAACTACCATCGAAATTCCCGCTAAAACTTACGCGCAGGTAATTTATGTCGCGTGGCCCCCACTCTTTCATCTGGCGCGCGAGTATCGCCGGCTTTTAAAAGCTTCTACATAAATCTCCGGGAAATTATATGTTTATGCGCCCTGGAGCTTCGAGGGCTCCGAATAAAAGCTCGGACACGCGCGGATCGACGCTAAAAAGTCTCTGACAACACGCTGACCCCGTTTTTTTGTCTTTTTTTGTATATATATATATGAACTCTCCGCAACATCACGATCGGCGTAGACTTTTTTCTCGTCACTGTAAGTGTATAGATGCACAGCGGTAATTTAGAGAGTGCGGCGATGTAGCGTCACGCACGCTTCGATGGTGAGCGCGCGCTAACGACGTATAGAAAAGTACGTATTCGTCGATTTGAAAAGCGCGCGTTGCTGGATCGACTATTTACGTCGCTGTCGATATATTCAAATGCGCGCCCGATAATTTGCGGATGGCTTTTTTTTCTCGGGTGTATTGCGAGACTTTGGTTTTGATAAGGTTGGAGCTTTAACGATTGATTTTACGTCGTTATAGTGGAATGTTACTGTTTTGTCAAGAACCGACTGGCATTTTTTAACAAATCCTCGATAATCCATCTATACGGCTTTAAAGCTGACGAAGTATTGTAAAGATGAAAAAGCACTCATTTCCACATAGCGACCGCTACCGCAAAAAATAAAAGCTTTTGAAAAAGTACTCGGCATTAATCACCCGATCCTCGCCCACCCAAACACACGCGAAATTCCAGCCTATTTCCCGGCCCAGCATAAAAAACTTAAATCCTTAATCCTCGCCGGTACAATTCGGCACACGGCCCCCCGCAGGCACATACCGGCAAACGTATTGCATTCTCCAAGGCCAATTAAAAGGCTGTTACATCGCGCGCGGGGGGCAAAGCGGCCGGGCACGCACGCCTGGCTCTGTACCAAAGGCTTCGAGGCATGTCCAATTATAAAGCGATCAGGCATGAGGTTACACATTCGGGTAAAAGGGCTACTAGCCGCGTCCCGGCCGCGGGGTATATGCCAGCCCTAATCGGGCGCAGGCCGCCCTGTTACGTTACGGCTGATCACTTTCTAATTGGCCGCGCTGCTCTCTGCCAGCGAGTTGGCTTTCTTTAGGGAGCTCGCTGCAGCTGGAAGTTAGCGCGTTTCGCGTAATGAATGGCTGGGGTGTATTTTAGGGCGACGGGAATTTTGCTCTCGGTTGGGTTTTATGGAGCGATTGGGTGTAATGGTGGTTTAGGTTGGTTTTGCTTGGGGTGGTTTGATTATGAGGTGGCTTATTCTTGTGAGTGATTTTATGGGGGTGGGTGGAGATTGAGTTTTTGATTTTGATAGTTGTTTTGAAGGTTATCGAACTGTTGCTTGTGAAACTCGCGTGCATTGTATTATACACATACTTTGAAACTTATGTTTAACGAAATTTTTTGTTATTTGTGGAATAAAAAATTACAGAGCCCTCAGAAGGGCCTAATTAGGTTGTGCGTAATTTAGAATATATTGTGACTTTTAGTTAGTTTTTAATTATTCCCAAATTTGTAATTTGAATTATTATTTTTTAATAATTAATTTTCTGTTTATTGTTAAATGTAAATGGAGTTTTTTTTTTAGAAAACCAGTTTGTTCTCAATATGTCACATCAATTAGATCTTTAAATCGAGTAACTGTTTACTAATTATTGGAATACATTTGTCAATACATATTAAGTTTGAGTTTGACAAAAATAAATTATTGATCCATTAATGAAGTACGAGTTATATAGTTTGTTTCGGTTCTGTAATAAAAAAAAAAAACATGTTAACAATTCATGAGAATTTTTTTATTTATGCCTAATCAATCAATCTTGAGCTTCAGTTTTTACCTGTTTAAAGGTTTATAGGATGATAATCGGTTATTAAAAAATTTATTTGCGTAGATTTTTATTTGCTATTTTGATATTTTGTGCTTTTCGTGATAAATAATTTTTTCAAATGCGTGAATACATACTCTACTTTTTTATAGTATATTTAAACTTTAAAAATCGAAGATTATTTTAAATCATTAAATATATAGGTTATTCTGGATATGAATATAAAATATTTTAACGTGACTCTTAAAAAATGTGAAATTACCCTTTCAACTGATGCTTAAAACACATTACTTTGAAATTAAATTTCTTTTACATATTGCTGGTAAGTCAAGTTAAAATTCTATCAGCACATCTATGTACAAATCATTAATAGTTTATAAAATCATCACACGTTAATCTTACAATTTAGAAAACACTCAAACTTACAATAACATTAAAAATCCAATAAAACGTCAGCTTTAAGCTTATAGAATCAGATATCTGAGTAATATTACCTTTACGCTGCTGCTCATGTTCAAAAACCAATTTTGCACTTAAAGCCTCAAATAACGCTGCGCTAAAGTTACAAAATCAGGCCCCCTGAGTATTCTATATGAACTATGCATATAATTCCTTTCAAAATTTTCCTTCTGCTATTTGAGTATTCCATTTATATTCTAAACGTAAAATCTTTATTTCAAACTTTTAACTATTTTTATTGTGAAATAAATTATATCACTAAGTTTAACGAGAGTAGATTCACGATAAAATAAATTATAAAAATTTAAATAACTGCAAGTAATTTCTTTAACGTTTCTGCAAAAGTAACGAAATCCTTAAAAAGTCTTTTCTAGGTACCTTAACTACAAGATGAACGTCTACGAGTAGAACTAGAAGTTCTGGACCGACCAGCACTGGAATCCCAAGTGGTAGTGAGCAGGCGACACGGACTGTATACTGTTACAACGTGAAGTGCAATTGCAACTTTTTAAGTCTAAACTACAAGTGCGCGCGCCAAAATAATAGCGGACTGG
>JAPYZA010006940.1:0-10575 GCA_030522685.1 Eupelmus azureus
AACATTATAATAGGTATCACCAAAATAAAATAAATTACTACTTCTTAGATAGTGTCATTAATACCTCGATGAAATATTATAAATTAATTTAACTTCAATCCCATAAATTTGCCATAAATTTGCCTAAATTAGAGTACATGTATTTACATACTGTCTTTGGTTAGTAAGGCAGAATTAACAAAATTACAATCACTGTTTTAATAAATGATTATTTTAACAGCTGCTTTATGAGGAAAGTCGGAGAAAAATATATTCAGTTGCAAACATAGAAGTCTCAAGAGTTTTTTTATCTTTCAAAATCTCGATCGTAAACATAGCCATAGTAATTAATTAATCTTTCAATTTATTAATTATTTTTGGAGAAAGCATACAAATTTGACATCATTTAATTTATATCGTGGCAATACCTATCCCCAAAACGAGCTCATAACATAAATTATTACCCTTAAACAATAAAAATTCCAAGGCCACATTAAAATCTAAAATACTCACTTTAAAAATAAATGTACATTAACATTTTCAAAAAACGTTTCGCACAGAAATATTACTCGAAACCAACACGCTTCCTCCAAGGTGCACACTTAGCCGCGTTATACACGGCGCCTACAAATAGACAGGTTGCCGACCAGACCGACTTCAGTGCCGCAACAGGCGCGATCGAGTGAACATGACATTCTACAAATGTACAGCAGCTTTGCTGCTGCTCTGCTGCTTGGCGGTCTATTGCCAAGCGACCGAGCCGGAGGTGGGAACGACCCTTGGACGTGTCAAGGGCTCGCTTATGAAGACCAGGTTGAATAAAACCATATACGCTTTTCGAGGACTGAGATACGCTAAGGCTCCCGAGGGCGAGAGGCGTTTCAAGGTATGAATAGCGAAATTGATATTTCGAATTGTTATTTATTTAAGTGTTTACTTTAGAAGAACATTTATTTTGGCGGAGAAGGAAAAGAGTTGTTATTACACTTATTACTCACTTTTGAGAATTAGTTTAATACAAAATAATTCCTGGGTTTTTCCTTAAAAAGATTAAGGTGTTAAGTAAATGAACTCCAGTATTGAGTCATACTTAAGACTCGCCGTAGATCATCTCCAACCAAAATAAGATTTTGGTGTTAAAATTAATTTAAAGACGGACAGTACAGTAATTATTGTTGTTATTTTAGGCCCCTGAACCCGTCGACGCATGGACAAACGTGTTTGACGCTTCACAGGAGAGTCCTTCTTGTCCCCGACCGGGTGACCCAGGTGCGAATCCTAGCGAGGATTGCTTACGACTCAATGTTTACTCTAACAAGGTACGTAGTAATTTGGAAAAACATTTGGATTGGAAGTTCCAAATTTGTTAAAACGTATCAATTTTTAATGAAAGTAATTTAAACTTTAATATGTGCGGTATCATCGTCAATGTTATTTTTGTACATAAAACTTATTTATAACTTTTATACGTAGCTTCCAGATTCCAAAAACAAAGTTAAACGACCTGTCATTGTCTTCTTCCATCCTGGTGGTTTTTACGGCTTTTCAGGACAGAGTTATATGTTTGGACCGCAGTTCCTCCTTGATCACGATGTTGTTTTAGTTACAGTCAATTACAGGCTCGCTACTCTAGGTAAATAAAGTAACCTACATTAAGCCTCTATTGAAATTAATTGCCCTTTTCTCAACAATTCAGGTTTCATCAGTACTGGTGATGCCCGCGCACCTGGTAACCTTGGTCTTAAGGATCAGGTCATAGCTCTTCGATGGATCCAGAAGAACATCGCATCGTTCGGTGGTGATTCTAACTCAGTCACCATAACCGGTTGTAGTGCTGGCTCCTGGAGCGTCATCTTCCACATGATGTCACCTATGTCCAAGGGTCTGTTCCACCGAGTGATCTCCGTGAGTGGTGCACCCACAACTCCGGAACCTCTACCGACAAAACAGCCCGAACTTGTTATCAAACAAGCCAAGTTCGTCGGCTGTCCCACCGACAGTTTAGACGCCGCCTTTGAGTGTCTGAAGACGGTGCCGTTCCAGAATTTGTCCGAGAGCCTTAGTCAGTTTTCAGTGAGTTTTCAGTTTCTAAATATTGGAAGTGAATGCTTTATTTTTATTAGTTGTTCAGTAGTGACTTTGGGATTCTTTATTTGTCATTGTTACATAGGAATGGTACGGTGATCCAATTCTGGTTTGGTCTCCTGTGGTCGAGCCAGAAATACCTGGAGTCGAGAGATTTATTACAGCTCAGCCAGTAGATTTGCTCAGAACAGGGAAATTCCAGCATGTTCCTATTATCACTGGCATAACGAAGAACGAGTTTGAGTCAGCGCCATTACGTAAATATCTTCTACTCAAGAAATCCACTGTCTGATCCTTTATCTACAAAATGTGCCAATAATATATTTCAAATTTTTCAGCTGCTCTCGAGCAAGCACAAAAGGGCGACGACTCGATATTCAAAAACATAACCGAGCATTGGGACTACGCAGCACCTATCAGCTTCCAGTACGAGCGTAATACACCGAGATCGAAATACATAAGTCAAGAAATCAGAAAGTTCTACTTGAATAACGAACCGCTTACCGTGAAGAATGGTAAAAAACTTGGATTGGTAAGACTCTGTTTATTTTTACAATACTTAGTAAAAAAAATATGTTTATAACGATGATTTTAATATTTGATGTAGATTTATGCCGATTCCATTATCGGTTACCCAGCTCATCGTTTCGCCCAGCTGATCGCTGCAAATTCGCGTGCTCCAGTTTACAACTACATGTTCACCTATCAAGGACGATACAGCTTTAGCTACTGGAGTGACACGAAGAAACCTTACGGTAAGAAAGCATAAATTGAACAATATTAAATTCATAGTAACAAAAAACGTGATATTATTAAATATTCTTTGTTTTAATTCCAGGAGTCTCTCATCAAGATGATCTTATCTACCTCTTCTACATCTCATGGCTTTCACCACTCTTCCAACCAACTGATCCCGAGACCAAAATGGTCGAAAAGTTGACAGCGATTTGGGCCAGTTTTGCCACGAATGGTGAACCGATACCGCAACATAACGAGCTTTTCAAAGGTGTCACCTGGACAAATCTAAATTCAAAGACAGAGAACTATCTGGATATTGGCGAACAACTAACGATGAAGAATAAGATGTACCCCGATAGATACGCGCTTTGGGATAGATTGTTCCCACTGCCACCCGTCTCATCATCGTGCGGACATTAAAAATAAATTTTGTACATATTGTATATAATTTAAAATGAAATATAATTTTTTATATCTATAATTTGTTTTTTTAATTATTTATTTCCATATTTGATATAATTATGAACGTTAAACTTGAAATTATTGAATTCGTTAAATATTATTAAATATTATTTACTTTCTATTAAGAATTCAATATAGAAAATAAAGCTATAAGAAAATCAAAATGAACATAAACTATTATCAATTTTCAAATCACAGATTTGTTATACCAAAAATTTTCTAAAATTTGTTTGTTAGGAGTTTCTAATTATATGATAAAACATAAACCTTACACATTGAATTCAATATACTAAAGATCTTTAGAAAGAATTACTAAAATTCATTATTGAAAATGAATTATTTAAAAAAACTGCAGATATTATACAAAAAAATTAATATTGTAATTACTATATTTTTTTTAGTTTTAAATCAATTGATAAAATCTTATTTTAAATATAAAACAACAAAGCTTATTATGAAAAACAAAGCTTATTATGTAATAAAAAAAGTAAAATCGAGCAAGAAAATATATTGTAAATTTTTAAATATTATATTTATATAATATAATATTTAAAAATATATATAAACCATGATAAATAAATAATAAAATGGTGAGAAAAAATAAAATATAAGCTGTTTTGAGTTGTTGCCACATTTTAACACAGTACAAACATTATTATTAAATTTATCGTACTTATCCTTCCTTCGCATTCCTTCGCATAACTTAAAAATATATTATTATTTGGAATCAAACGGAAAACTATTTTTGATAAAACTCTGCCTAATCCTTTGATTTAATGCTGATGCTTTTTATTTTTCTTAATGTTACTAAATTTGATCTAAAGAAAACACCACTAAGATATTACAATTTTTCAGCATCTTTATAATTTAAAAAAATTATAAAATTTAAACTAACACCTGAATTTTTAAAATTCTTTTTAAAAAAGCAGATCATTTAAAAAAGCAGTTATTTTTCAAAATATAAACGTTTCATAATTATATTAAACATAATATAAAGTTTAACGATGAATCAGTACAATAATTTTAAATAAAATGGTATTTTTATTTAGTTGTCAAAACTCATCATTATGATGTGTTATCAATATTATGATTCTTCACTAAACATCTGAATCCAGTTTTATATATTTTTTACAAAATTATAAAATAAAATTCTCAAAATCAAAAGAATTGGCAGAAAAAATATGATACCAAAAAAAAAAGAAATCTTAGAATTTTAATATATTAGAACGATATGTCATAAATAAAAGTACTTTAAATTTAAATTGCCAAAAATCGTCTGTAAAACTAAATTAGTTATATTCAAATATTGACACCATGGTCAATGAGGAAAGTCATAAGAAATCCATACTGTCACAAACTTCTTTGGATTTTCTAACAGATTGAAAATTTATAATAAATGTGTTTGTTAACGCGATAAGAAATGAGTTTACCAATGTTGACCTTCTTGATTAAAATCTACATATTCATGTCTAATGTGCCCCTAGATACAATCCACCCTTTAAGGGATTCGCCACACAAATCAATCGATCAATCAATCAATCCCCTCCTTAAATTTCAGTCAGCTGTTCCCCATCATCTCGCCATGCCAAGACACACACATCAATCATGCACTTTCTAAGAAATTTCAATTAGCTATCGCGAAAAATGGTCGGCACGCCCCAAGCTTCATGCGTACAATTCAGCTATAAAAGAGAGGCCTCGGCTAACAATCACTCAGTGTGTATCATAGTGCGTTGCGCGATCAAGCAACGAACATGGCATACTATCAGAAAACGGCGTCGATAGCTCTACTGCTGCTCTGCGGCTTGGCAGCTTACTGCCAAGCGACAGAGCCGGTGGTGAGAACCCCATTGGGTCCTGTCAAGGGCTCGTTAATGAAGACGAGGCTGAACAAGACCATCTATGCATTCCGAGGTGTGAGATACGGAAAGTCAACCGAGGGTGAAAGGCGTTTTAAGGTATGGATAATTTTTTGAAAGTAATTATTGGATTGAATGTGTTCTGGAGTGAAAATTTATTAAGCAAAACAAATGTTTAATCATATAGAAGCTTCAGCTAGCTTGTTTTAAGTAATTTTATCAGAAAGTGATAATACTAACGCTATTAATAATAAATTTCACTATTTTTTTTATCTCCTTACTTTCTATTTTTTTATTTATTATTTTCTTTAATGATTTAAAATACTTATTATCAGTTTCTCTATTATTTTTACGTGATATGATAATATCTTTCACATCACATAATAGAATCCGGCAATGTTGTTGTTTACAAGTTAATCAAATTTGTCAAAACATAAATTAATATTTTGTGATAATCTATAGTAGTTTTTATATACCCGTATCGTTTCTCGCAGATAAAAACATCATGATGCATACGGATGTAATTTCCTCATTCTCGTTCTATTTACTTTTTCCTTATACAATTCCGCAAACTGCTGGTATAAATAAGATGACTAAAACCAATGCAACCGGCTTCATTTACCTTTACAAACAAAGTAGAAGGAAAGTCTGTCGAGAATTCATGCGAAGCGTGCCGTGGATACATAATCGCTTACTATATACATGAATCGATTACTAATAATATGTACGTCGAATTATCTTCTTTTATGGACTTAACAAATAACCTTTTCTATGGTAAAATATTTCTGAGGATAATTTATAAAATTATTATATAGATATTTTTAATATTTATATTCACTTTAAATTTGCTTTTAATTGAATAAGTGAAAATAAAATAAAAACGTTGTAAATGTAAACTTTTAAATTCAGCATCAATCAACAACGATAGGTTTAAATTGTAGAAGAAATTAATAAGATATTTTAAATGTAAAAAATAATATTTTATGTAACAGGATATAAAATCGATTGTTTCTATTAATCATAAAATAAATTAACAAAATAATTTTATGAAAAAAATAAATCTCTAATAGAATACAAGAAAATTAAAGAATCTACTTTTTTAATGTGATTTACGTACAAAATTAAACACTTTACGCGGTTGGTGTGACAAATTATAGTCACCTATAAGTTAATATATTATCGAAATTTACATAAGATTTGTTCGTACAAAAATATAAATAAAATAAGAATAAATTTTGGTATATGTATATATATTTTCGTTTTGACCATCAAATATTTATATACATAGCTTACTCATGCGTCTTATTGACGCATTATTCAGATAAAAAAGAAGACACATTATTCATTTTATTACAACTTTTACTGATGTTAAACATTTGACCAGCTGTTCTATAAGGAAAACCACTAAAAAAAGATTACTTATCGAATTTAATCTCATAGTCAAGTTTGTTTTGAAATGTCTAATAATTTTTGTTTACTTTATTAATAACGCTCACCTATTTCTAGCAAGGGGGCAAATTTATAGTTATCTTCCATTTCCTTACTTCCAAATAATAATTAATGGGGCGAGACTGAGTTAAATTCATTAAAATTAACTTTTTCTTTAACAAGCTATAGAAATATTTCTATTTTGGTTACTGTTACGGAACGTCTTAATTTTAAAGTATACAGTCACACCTCTAATTAAAGGTTTTTTCAGCTCAGTCCTGTTCCCTTAATAAATGATTCCCAACTTCTACCCTTACAGAAAAACCTTCTAGGAATTAGACACTCCTTATTAAAATTATATATTTTGGGGCATTGTTTCAGGCACCAGAACCTGTTGACGCTTGGACTGATGTTTTCGATGCCACTCAGGAGGGACCATCTTGTCCTCTGCCAGCTGTACCTGAGCTGACCAGCGAGGATTGTCTCAGATTAAACGTTTACGCTAATAAGGTATGAAAAATGTAGTTTTATTACTTTTAAAATCATACTTACAACAATAAGCAAAAAAATTGTTACAATATTTTTAGTATTTGAATTTAATTTTAAAATTTATTCTATTTATTTCGAAAAAAGTATTAATCTATAGATGTAAAAACGATGACATATTTAAATTAGAAGTTTGCAATTTCTTTACTAGTTAATTCTGACGCATTGTTTATTCTTTTATTTATGTTTTTTTTTTATAATATTGTTAGTTTTTAATTCATTTTTTACGCTTATATGTATATAATATTAGTACAGGACTTAAATATTGTTAATAAAATTTATTATTGTGTACTAAATATAATTTTTTCTTCACATTTTAGCTGCCAGATTCAAAAAATAATGTTAAACGACCAGTAATTGTATTTTTCCATCCTGGCGGTTTCTATGGCTTTTCCGCCCAAAGCTATGTATTTGGACCTAATTACTATCTTGACCATGACGTTGTTTTGGTTACGGTTAATTACAGGCTCGCTACATTAGGTAAGTAGTTTTAAAAAAATAATGTCCACTTAATCATAATTCCCAATATTAAGTCACCGCAAAAAATTATTTCTTATTATTAAAACAAAAAATTTTTTCTTCAATCTATGTTATAATGTACAAACTTAAATTATTCTTTTATAAAAAGTCGTTAGGTCCACACGTAAAGCACAATTATTTAACAGAAACTGAATGCCTCTTTTCCTAACAATTTAGGTTTCATCAGTACCGGTGATGAACGCGCTCCCGGTAACCTTGGTCTCAAGGACCAGGTCATCGCTCTTCGCTGGGTTCAGAAGAACATCGCCGCATTCGGTGGTGACCCTAACTCTGTCACCATAAGCGGTTACAGCGCTGGCTCCTGGAGTTGCATTCTCCACATGCTGTCGCCGATGTCCAAGGGTCTGTTCCATCGAATCATTGCCTCCAGTGGTTCGCCTACTACCCCTGATCTGATGCCTACCCAGCAGCCTGATCTTGTTCTCAGACAAGCTAAATACGTCGGCTGTCCTCATGACAATATCGACGTTGCCATCGAGTGCCTGAAGAAAGTACCACATCAGAAGTTGAGCGATTCCATCGAGAGCTTTAGGGTTAGTGTATTTAGTTTATTCTTTATGAATGTTTATAGATGTTGATTATTTCAATGCAATATTTGATCGTTTATAAAAAATATTCTTCAAATTCATAAACATTTTATTAAATTTATCTTAATAGGATTGGTATGGAGATCCAACTTTGATCTGGTCTCCGGTTGTCGAACCTGAAGTACCTGGAGTCGAAAGATTTATAGTTGCCCAACCAGTAGATTTACTTAGAACTGGACAGTTCCAGCATGTTCCTATCATCGTTGGCGTAACCCAAGATGAATTTGCCAGTATCAATCTTGGTAAATATAATTAACGAAATTTTCTTGACAACATATGCACTTAATTTATTAAAGCTTCACTTGCAGTATATAAGTCGCATGTTATTAAAATTCATTAATTTTTTTAGCTGCTCTTGAACAAGCTAAAAATGGTGATGATACAATCTTCAGAAACTTTACCAAAAACTGGGAACATGCGGCACCAATTAGCTTCCAGTATGAGCGTAATACTGAACGCTCAAAACACATAAGCCGTGGACTTAGAAAGTTCTACTTCAATGACGAACCAATCACTGTAAAGAATGGTGATAATCTTGGAAAGGTAAATTATTTTTCAAAATAATATTCAAATGCTCCAAAAATAGATTTAAGAAAATGGATTAACATTGGATTTCAGATCTATGGCGATGCTCTCATTGGTTTCCCAGTTCACCGCTTCGTCAAACTGTTATCCGAAAAATCTCGTGCCCCTATCTACAATTACAAGTTCAGCTACCAAGGCCGATACAGTTTTGTCACTTGGAGCTCAACTAAGAAGCCATACGGTAAGAATAAAATATATTTATCTAATTAAAGTAGTGAAGATTATGAATTGACTTTTCCAAAGCTAGAGCTGTATAATAGACGGTTGCTTGTTATCAGTATACTTTGTCATGCGAATCAAGTTTATTAATTAAGTCTCTTTCTCGTTACTTTAAGGAGTCGTTCACCACGATGATCTGCAGTACATCTTCACCATGGGTTGGTTATTCCCAGTCCTTAAAGCCGGTGATCCTGAAATCGATATGGTTGAGAAGTTGACGGCCATGTGGACGAACTTCGCCAAGACCGGTGAGCCGATACCCAAAAACAATGATAAATTCCGAGGTGTTACGTGGAATACGCTGACGCCACAAAACAACGCGTATCTGGAAATCAACAGTACTTTGACAATGAAGAGCAACATGTTCCCCGATAGATATGCTGTCTGGGAGAGGCTGTTCCCTCTGCCGCCTGTTGCCTGTGGCTCCCACCACTAAATCATAGAGGCTGTAATTATCTTATATACATATACATTATATCTTAATTTTTAAATTAAGAAATAATGTATATGTATTTTTGAGCGAGACTATAGTTCCTACATTTCTAATAAATAATTTTATTTCACAAAATTGTATCAATAAAGGATATTTTATACTTTAAATAATTACTCATTTTCGACTGTTATTGTTTTCTCAAAGACAATTTGAATATTCAAAAAAATAGTTTTCCCGATGAGATCCGTCTGTATGAATGTACGTGCGATTTTGTGAGTTGGGTGCTGACGCGCATATGTGCATGCGTCAGCAGGTGTATGCCAAAAATTGTTTTTGCCACATCTATCGAACGAAAGTATCGTTTCGTTAAAATTTAGCAGGTATTTAAGATCTGATCCATCATATAATATTAACACTTCTTGCTTAAACACAAATATATATTTTTAATTCTTAAAATAAATAAAAAAAAGAAATATAGAAGTTTCAAAAATATGATACAACATTTATAACTTAAAAACATAGAAGATACAATAATCAGCTCGAATCATCTCCATTTTTAAACACACATTAAAAATAAATACTTTACAGATTGAGTAAATTCTATTTATACAACAATTTACATTATATCAAATCAAATGTTGGCTTCTTTTTATTGTAAAAACTTATTTAAATTAAATTACATTTTAATATTCTTTAAAAGTTTACTACGAACGAATAATTATCGTAATTGTTCAAAAATTTACTTAATAAAAATTGATCCTAGTAAAAATATTCATAATAGTATATTATGTACCAAGGGCGATAAGTGGGCCTTTATTGTCCGAGTGTGGAGTTTGCAGTACAAGTCGTAGGCGAGCTAGCACGAGCCGAAGGCGAGTGCGTATTGCGAGCCGAAGGCGAGTACTGCAACCACACGAGGGCATAAAGGTCCACTTGTCCGTGGTACATACCGTACTTTATGTAACGCAGGCATTGATATTCGGGTTATGTTGGGCATAAAAAGCGGAGGTTAAGTGATTATTTTTAGACACGGCAATCACACACTTAGATAATAGATAAAATATGATAGATAAAAGATAATAGATGAAAGATAACAGATAATAGATAATAGATG
>JAPYZA010006941.1:0-10575 GCA_030522685.1 Eupelmus azureus
AGCATTTTCAAGTGTTTATGGTAATTAATTATCATTAAATATGAGTCTGTGAGTTAAGTAAATCCTTTTTTGCACAGTGTAATATAGGGATGTTTAACTAACGGATAAGCGTTACTTAAGTGCGGATTTAAGTCACGCAGTGCTATAAAATCAATTTCATCGAACTGGTCAGCAGAAATTTTACGAGACAGGAATAGCGGGTACGAAAGTTTATTGACTGATTAAGGAAGCTAAGTTGGATAAAATTAACTTATGATAGCTCAAAATAAAGGTATTTTCTGTTACTTTAATTAAGCATTTAAGTTTTAAAAAAATTAAATTAAATATTAAAAATAATAATTTTTTTTTTATTTTCCGGTTTCAAAGATAATCTGTTTATCAATGTTGTCAAATCGTTTTATTATTTCCATTATTTAGGAATAACATTATTATTTGATATTTTAATCAAGATATAATTATGTCGTTTCTAATATGAAGTACATAATGAACAAAAAAATTCTTTTACTCACCATTGCTCGTAACAGTGCCAGGTATAATATTTGAAGGTGATTTAGATTTCAGATTCAGTGTAGTTCCGTTAGGATCAGAAACCACTTGAAAAACGTCTCCAATATCAGTATGTGGAATTTCATTTCCCTGAATTCCTGTTCGTCTATGCAGTTGATGCAATTGTTCCATTTGAAGGTGTCTTATAGATCTTACATGTTGAAGTAGCGGTAATCTATTTTTCGCACTGAATCCACAAAGAGCACAATGGTAAAGTTTAGAAGAAGATGAAACGTTATTACTTGCTTCAAGCAAATGTCGAAGTAAAAGGGCAGCAGCTTCATGCCTAGGAGAAGCAGCATGAAGAGCTAATTTATGAACGCTATTTGTATAGTAATCACAAGCATGACATCGTATTTGAGCTGCACTTGTTGGAGATGCAAGATACTTTAATTTCCATTCATTACGTGATCCACCCTCTTTTACATGATTTACGTGTTGTAATCTTTGTAAATGTTTATCTGTTTTACAATGTAGCTGAAAATTTGCTTTTAAATTAGTTTTATAGGAACATAATTTACAAATAAAATGACCTGCGATATTGCTAAGTATTTCTCCTTCTCTAGTTTTAGTTCGATCAGAAGTTAAATGAATCCCAAGTCCTTCAATAGAATCAGTTGAAAAATTATTACAAACACAGCATTGATAAAGATGAGATGGATCAGGATCTGATGGTTCAGGAGGAGGTTCCATACTTTCCGGGGATAAACCAACGTCTGCTCCAATATTTGCTAGAGCATTAATGTTTGCTAAACCTCCAATAATATCAGAATGTAGGTGCGAAGGCAATTGTCCTCCTGTCATCATTTGTATCAACAGAGCTTGATTATAAGCCATGTCAGCTAAAGCAGCTTCTGCGTGTTGTGGTTTTTCTAAATTACCAAGATGAAGAAATTGCTCAAGTTGATGTTGATGATGTTGATGTTGAGCTTGATTTTGTTGCACTTGATGATGAGATTGAAGTACAGAAAGTGTTTGCATGTGTTTAATATTTTGTTGAAGCACTAACATATGATGAGTATGTTTTTCACTTGTCATATGTATTCTGAGATTTCTTGCAACATTCGTTTCATAATTACATGCATCGCAACGAAAGGTATGTTTTGGTTTTCCTTGATTTGTCGATTGGTTCGGCAATAGAGGACTATGATTTTGTTGATGATGAGGACTTCGAGTTGGGATTGGAGGATCTTGAGATGATGCAGGATTATTTGAATTAGAACTATTTCCACCTTGCTGAAGTTCTTGCATGTTATTTAAATGCTTATCACTTTGCATGTGTATGCTTAAATTTCCTTTTGTAGTTGTTGAATAATTACAAACTTCGCATCTGTAAGGTTTATAACCACAAGTATAAGTTTCACCTCTTGCAAGTCTTGGGTGAGGCTGTCCGGCAATACAATAAATGCATGATGTTTCACTATCTGGATGTTTCTCTTTCATATGAATTTCTAATGTTTCCTGATATTTGTAATGCCAATTGCATTTAGGACATTTTAATGTTTTACATGAATTTCTACTATGAATACCTGTCAAAGATCCACTCGCTGCAGATAATCGATTACTTGTTAATATTAATTCACACTTTGAGCAGTCAATACCACTTGGCCTACCTTGTATATGTTCGGGACAAACACCAATAGTTGTACCACTTAGAAAATTTGGTGGCTGCTGTGATAAATTTGAATAAGAAGTTTGAGAAGATTTTATTTGCGTTGAAGCATTTGACGATGTTGAGGAAGTATAATTATTCGTGGAACATTCAGTTATTTTTGACCATGAAGAAGATGTGACTTGAGTATTAATCCACTGACTATGCTGCTGTTGTTGATTAAGATTAAGGTTTTGACTTGTCGATGCGGATATCAATGACGTACTTATAACAGACTTTTGTTGCAAATTATGTAAATTACTAACAGAATTAGGAATATTTTTTAATTTAATATTGACTTTGTTTAATAACTCCTGACTACTAAATTCTTCACCATTATGTGATCGTTGTATTGAAATCTGTTCCAAAGAATCTTGAGCACACGTCGATGTTGAAACAGGTTCTAGAAAACTCATAATTGGTTGTTTATTTCTCCCAACAATTTGAATTATTGCGGAAGTAGTTGAAATAGATAATATTTGCCTTTCATCATCCATCAGTGTCAAATGGTGTTCACCTTGAGCATGCGCGACAAAACTTTTGGCATAACCAAAACTAAGTTTACAAATAAAACACATTAAAATTGGTTTAACCGGTACTGAAGTAGCAGGCATTGTTGGTGTTTGTATGTTTAGTGGTTGTTGAGTGCTTCCTTCAGAACTTCGGTAACTTATTACACGATAACTATGCATAATAGGAAGTTCAGGATTTGATGGAATTATAGACGATTTCTGATGTTGCTGCTGTTGATATGCTTGATGAGCATAAAGTCTAGAAACATAATAAGCACTAGCAATTTGTGGAAATACTAATGTATGAGGAATCGATACTCCTCGACCATCTACAATGCAACCATCAGGTAGAGAATCATCATCACTTAGTTCACTTTCTCCTTCTATAATATATGCTGATCCATCAGGATTGTATACAATTTTGCCATCGAATTTTTCTACATCACCACCTGTAACAGGACTCGAACTTGGACTTATACTTTGTTGTTGTAAATGTTTCATAGAAGTAGCTAAATCAGATACGTTAGTCGTAGTATCTGCCGCAGAAATAGGAGTTGAAATCGTATCACGGTTACAAGGTTCTGTACCAGAGGGTGGACTAGCAGTCAGAGGATAATGCGGTTGATGTAAAACAGCCCCAGCAGCCGGTGGGGACCCGCCCCCTCGGCCACCCTCTTCCTCCGGGCTCATCTTTCTTTGTCTCTTGTTCGAGGAATTTTGGCAGAACTTATTAAAACGCTATGCTAAATGTATGTATACCCTTCTTCAAATAAACTTATTTTAATGGTAGCATGCTTAGTGATCTGAAAATAAAAATAAAAATTTCATGTTTCTATTTAATAATTAAAGTATAAAAATGATCATAGATTATTACTTTTGATTGTCTGATACTTTACCCATTTTTACCATCAGTTTTTTACTGCGTAAAACAATAAATTCCTCAATGTGTTTCGATAATATAAATTTAGTAATAAAGCATGATTTTGTCCCTTCGCGTACCATCTGTAAAAATAATTAATTTAGCTTACTAGGTGAATAATAAAATAATATAAAAACAAAGACAATAATAATATATGAACTCGAAACTTGAATACAATATCTGAATTTGATAATTTATAATAAAGAATTAAATTATATATTAATAAAATTTTCCATTAACGAATGTTTGATTCGATACTTAACAATAAGTTTATAAACCTTATTCGAAATTTGCATGACATTTTTTACACGGAAAATTCATCAAATAAGTGTATTATGAAAATTTCACATAAAATTCGAAACTGAAGGTACCTATGCTATCTTTCTCTATTATGAAAAAGCATATATTATAGGTAATTTCAATAAATTAAAAAACACTAAAATTGTCTCTGAATTGTTGGTTTGCAACGAACCTATACTTAAATTAACCTTCGAAAATTATGTTATTTCGCTGATTAGCGAGGCAAGATTGATAATAGTATAAATTAATATAACTTAAGGGGTAAAATTAAAATAAAGTATATGATAATGTTAGAAGTGTGTCCAATTCTTCTTATATTGCAAAAACTTAATCGCTCTCTCGCTCGCACAACCATCGACCAGAACGGACGCTTCCTACAGGCAGTAAAACTCTATGACACTAATCTATTCTACCTGATCCAAGGGCCTTCGATCCTATCGTTATTCTCCTTCTGGCCAGCAGAAATACTCTGGTCGGAGAACTTTGAGCCATCATCACGTCCCTAATTATAATAAAGTTTTATAATTCTCCTTGTAATAGTACCGATGTATGGACATTATTATAATCTTTAAAAATATTAAAATATAATAGCAATTGGCATTTTATCTGGTAATTTTAATTCTCAATAACTTACAGTAAGTTTAATAATACAAAGATATTAGATACAGTTACATTGGCGATTACTGATGATACTGCAGATTTTGACTTCTAAAAAATCTTTTATATATATTTTTAAGGCGACTTCAGAGATTAGGTTAGATTTGACTTTATAGTTTTTAAACTAAGCTTTTAATTTACAAAATTCTTTGGATATTTAAGTTGTCTACCATTCTACTGGATTTAAAGAATGGTGGAAGATTAAAAAATACTAAAAATTTTGTAAACCAAAAGCGTATTTTGTAAACTACGAAATGAGATTTATAGCTTAACTTCCGTAGTCGTCTTAAGCATCATATAGAACATTGCTACAGAGTTTTGGCAATTTACGTTTTTTCACCTGCCTAGTTCACGTGAAATATCCAATATATACATATATAAATATGTCAACTACTTTTCTGCTGCAAAATCTCATATGACTAAAAAACCTGTAAAAATATATAAATTACTTGAATTTCAACTTCTGCAATCGTTTGTATGTACTATAAAGCTCATACCTTTTCAGTAAAACTTTCAAATATAATCTTAAACATGAGCTTTAAATGAATTTTCGTTTTGAAAAGTTTCAAGGTAAATTTTTTCAAAGTTTCCACATAAGAAATAGGATGAGATCTAAGGTCAGAACTCATTTAAAGACTTAGAATAAATTGGGACGGACAGAATTGCATAAATGCGGAAAAGAGATGAGAAATCTAATATGCGATTTCTCAGTCTCTTCAAATTCATAAAAGTTTACACACACAAATTTTGAAACATAGAATATGACAGTAGAGCACCAAGAGTTTTGATACTTACATATACGTAGAGATATTCTTTGTGTATGTAACCAAAACAAGATTATTTTAATTTTAGTAATCCGAAATTACGAAATTTTGAAAAATGAAAATGAATTAATTTTAAGTTATTGAATGGATAGATAAATTCAATAAAACGTACAAAACAATAGTACATCAACAGAAATTTGTTTAAACAAATAATTGTTTAAACAAGGTAAAAAAAAATAAAAAATATAAAATTTGATATTTAATAGAGAAAATGAGACGAATCGAATTAACTATCTCGTTCCAGTGGAAAATAAATAGTTTAAGAGATATTCAACAAGAAAGACTGATAAATAATAACCTATATTAAAGCATAAGCAACTAGTCAAAAAGAGAATATTTGATTTCCGAATTCAAATGAAATCTAATAAAAAACATAAAATTGATACACATAAATAAACACACATAATCTGACACAATTAGAAAAAATAAATACAATAGAAATCGATATAAATAAATAATGAATAACAAATAATAAGACACAAAAAATACACATAACAGAAATAGAACTTTCGATTTGTAAAGAAGGATAATCGCACCGAGGGTATAAATAGGCGATAGCCAGGCTATTTAAGACACACTTTGAATCGGAGCATAAGTGCGATCGTCCTTACCCTAGCTTACATGTAAAAGCCAAAAGAGTCAATAAATCTCAAAGAAAAAACTTAATTCTCGGAGTTTCATCATCAAATAGAAAATCTTAAAAAAAAAGGATAAAAACGTTAGACAAGAATCTGCAAAATGCATATGTTATATTGTAGGAATATGATTCAAAAGAAAGATATAAATTATAGAATACTTACAAACGACTGCCGAAGTTAAAATTCAAGTAATTTTTATATTTTTACAGATTTTTAAGTCGCACGAGATTTTGACACATCTCACCTGAGATTTCATCTAAGACTTTTTAGTAGGATTGTCATACTAACCAGGAGAGTGCCACACCTTCGGGTCTCAGATCTTAATGAAACTTTGGGATATGTTTTTATGTAGCAAAATATGAACGAAGCCGCAGCTATACGGTCTAACGCTTCGGAAAACTCAAGTTACGAACGTTTCTAATTTAGTCTACTTTAGTCTACAAATGTCATAAATAAATTTTCTATAACTAAAATTAAAGTAGAGAAATCAAGCTTCAATTTGCCGTTTTTAGAATATAGAATTAGTAATTAGAACCAAAGTTATTCTTGTTTAAAATTAAGGAATATAAGTGTACCGAAAATCATGTAAATTCCAACCTGCAGAATTTTATAGTCAATAAATGTATTTTTGTTGCTCAATTTTAAACAAGCAAACTTTGGTTCTAATTACTAATTTTATATTTTAAAAACGGCAAATTGAAGTTTGATTTCTCTAATTTAATTTCAGATATTGGAAATTTATTTAGGTCATTTGTAGACTATATTATTCACATTTCAAGGAGAAGCTCTTTTTTCATGTTTTCCTTAAAATAAGGCTACAAACATCCGTAACTTGAGTTTTTCGAAGCGTTACACCATATGGTGGCGGCTTTGTTAATTTTTTGGTACCTAAAAACATATCCCAAAGTTTTATTAAGATCCGAGAACCGAAGGTGTGACACTCTTCTGGTAAGTTTTCCTATAATAATAGTTAATTGTAGCGCAAAGCCCAATAAAAGATAAACTAACTTATGGTAAAGTATCTCTCTCATTAGTGACGGTATAAAGTTGCCTACGGCGCCCGCTTTCTGCAGCTTATCAGGAGATCACCATCGGGTCACAGATCTTAATGAAACTTTAAGATAAGTATTATACTGTCTAAGGCTTTGAAAAACTTAAGTTATACACGTTCGTAGTCTTATGTTGAGGAAAATGTGGAAAAAGTGCTTCTCCTTGAAATGTGAATAATATAGTCTACAAATGACCTAAATAAATTTCCAATATCTGAAATTAAAGTAAAGAAAACAAGCTTCAATTTTCGTTTTCTGAATTAAAAGTCCATAATGAAAACTAAAGTTATGCTTGAAAAATTGAATTTATTGATCACCATGAACAAGAGAAAGTTTAGACTCAAAGACTGTGACGTGTACTATTTTATATTTATAGTTTCTCAATACCACACATGTTGAGTATTAGAAAAAATCTTTTCCCATAAAGGGAGATAGAAAAATGTCAAACTAAGTTATAAGTAAAATAATTGAAACTAATATCTGAGAAAATATTATTTTAAAATTTAACGAGATGTGAAAGGGTCGGGTAGAAATCTGCACAGAATATTATACGGGAACTCAAAAATTAAGTTGTCAACATTCATTAAACCAGTTAAGAAAAATTTGTTTATAAACATCATATATTTTACTAGAAGCTGAAGCCTCCCGCTTATCAGAAAATTTTCTTTAACCATGTTAAAAAATTATTCACTTTATAACGTCGGTAAGTTCGGATTTTGATATTGATATTTTTCTGTCTATAACTTTTTTTTAATGAAGTCAGTGAAACTTTCCTCAAAAACGGGAGGTTTCAGCTTCTAAAATAACATATACTGTTTACAAAAAAAATTTTCTCAACTGGTTTAATGAATGTTTACAACCTAATTTTTGGGTTCCCGTATGATAATTTGTACAGATTTCTACCCCACCCTTTCACATTGTCTTAAGTCTGAAAGTGTAAGAACTAAGATAAAAGAGAATAAATTTTAAAATAAAAAAAATGTTTAAAAATATTATAAATTAAACCTGTTTCGCCCAGAGACGCTTGGTATGGCTCTTCAGTAGAGTCTAGGCGTCTCCTCTCTAGGCATGACTTTAAATAATAATAATGGGCCATACATACAAGAGAAGGCCGAAGGGATAAATACTAAGGATGATGTTTCTGCATGCGATCCTAACAACTCCCTCTATTAGGCATACAGAGAACCAAGTCACAGCTACTCCTCCATGGACTTATCCCTCCGGCCATCTCTTCTGTGTGGGGCCTGTTATTATTCGAAGTTCTATCAAGAAAGGGGACGCCTGGACTCTACTGATGAGCCCAACCAGGCGTCTCTGGGCGAAACAGGTTTAATTTATAATATTTCCAAACATTTTTTTCATTTTCAAATTTATTTTCTTTTATCTTAGTTCTTACACTTTTAGACTTAAATTTTAAAATAATATTTTCTCAGATTTTAGTTTCAGTTACTTTACGTATAACTTAGTTTGATATTTTTCTCCCTTCATGGGAAAAGACTCTTTCTTATACTTAACATGTGTGGTATTAAGAGACTATAAATATAAAATAGTACACTTCACAGAGTCTTTGGGTCTAAATTTTCTCTTGTTCGTGGTGATCAATAAATTCAATTTTCCAAACTTATTATATTGACGAACAATAGAGTCATTTCTATAATCGTCATGTTATGCTTGTATAACGTTGAGCAACGGAAATACAATTAAATTTTGCTCAACTTTAGACAAGCATAACTTTAGAATTGATGTGGAGGTGGATTGATCTTTAACGAACCAGGTTGTTACTAGTCAATTTATTTCATGTCAATGTTTCGGGAGATTTTCAACTCCCCTCTTCAAGACTTAAATAAATTAAACAAAGTTTACATTGTGGGTTCGTTAAAATATCCTAACGTTGTGGGAGAAAACTTCAACGGACGGACAACTCGCGCACTCATTTTTGTAAAGTTGCCGTGGCGGAAAGCCATTGTCAGTGGCAAACGATACTGAACTGTAAAACGGTTCTCCCGAAAATAAAATCTCCCGAAACGTTGACATGAAATAAATTGACTAGTAACAACCTGATTCGTTAAAGATCAATCCACCTCCACATCACTTCAAAAAAACTATACTATGAACGACAACCTCAACCTTGATTTAAGCATAAGTTTAGTTTTAATTATTAATTGTTAATTCTAAAAACGCCAAATTGGAGCTTGTTTTCTTTACTCTAATTTTCAAAAATAACTACCTTTGATTTACTAACTTTGACTATATTTATTGAAAATTTATTTTGATTATTTTTAGCCTAAATTATTTACATTTCAAAGAAGAGAAGCTCTTTTTTCATATTTTCCTCGATATAAGACTACAAAGTCTTGACGTAAAATTATTTGGCGACGCAAGATTATTTGTTCTATTTACAAAGTTACTTACGTTTGGTTTACTACTATTTCTGGAATTAATCGACATCGGTGTAGGTCGATAATTTTGTGGTCGGAGTGATTATTTTAATTGTTATTATTTTTTCTAAAATTATTTCCAAAGTTAAATGGGGTAAATTTAGGAGGGGCTTGCACTTCAGCAGGTCTTGGTTAAAATAGATTTGTGTTTCCTGGAGATTTAAATGTATTATTTTTTGAATTTCCAGTTGTATTATAAATATTTGGTTTTCGTTTATTTTCGCGTTGTCTCATAAAAGTAAGAAAACTAGCTTGTTCATGATTGTCGAATCTTCGACATTTTTTTAAACAGTCTTCAATATCATTTAATTCTAAATTCATTAAATATGTATGGATATGGTTCTTAAATTCAATTAATAAATACATTCTTGCAACATTTTCATAAAACGTATTTTTCACGGTAATTACATTCACATGTTCTTTTATTTTATTTCAACTTTGTTTTACTTCGTCGGCATATTTTTCATATGCCTGATTTGATTGTTGATATTAAATTTATTAAATAATAATTCTTCTGAGCTAGGATCACTGTATCTATTAACCGAGAGTGTTTTACACGCGGCCCAAGATACCGGATTATTTGCAATGACTAAATCTAATGATTCTCCACAAATTTTTGATTTAATTAAAGCGAATAATGCTTCATTGATTACCGGATCTGCTATAGCAAGACTTTCAACAAATTTATCACATTATTATATGAAATGAGATAAAAGTCTCGTTCCGCCTTCCTATTTAAGAATTGCTTCGCGCCAAATTAAGGTAGCTGCATCACGCTGCCCCGTATCATCAAGGGGCCCCGTGGGGGGCAGTTAATGATTTTATTTTAAAAAATTATTCAGCCACATTAAAAATGTTTCATATTTATTATATAATATTTTTAATTAACAAAAAGAAGTCACTACCTCTGAGACACTAATTTTAGTGAAACTTTGAAGTTTTACAGTGACGGATTTTTAAGGCGAAATTTGTAATTTCATATTATAAATTAAGTTATCTTGTAAATTTCATCGATAACAAGCGATTTTTTTATTCTATTGT